>JABUQX010033121.1:0-33604 GCA_015478945.1 Trachelipus rathkii
ACAGGCTCTATAATATATATATATATATATATATATATTATATATATATATATATATATATAAATATAAGTTATATATATATATAATATATATATATATATATATATATATGTAATATATATATATATAATATATATATATATATTATTATATATATATATATAATATATCGCTGAATTTGCAAATTGTCATTGCCATAATCGGTAATATTATAATTGTTTCTTCTATCTTTTAAGGATTTATTGTATACTAACTCCTACATCGTATATAGTATATATATTATATATTTATATATATATTATAATATATATATAATATTATATATAATATATAATATATATCTATATATATATTATATATATATATATATATATATAATATATATATAATTACATATATATATATATAATAAATATATATGAAAATGGATGTGAGGGGGAGTATGGAAGAACACTTCGAAAATCTGCCAAACATTAACAATAATGATGAGGTGTTAGTGAATGTTGTGGTTTTGATGGTGCAAGAAGGAATTAGGTATTTTTTGGGGAATGGGTTATTACGTAAGAGGAGTAATGGGTAGAGTGAGAAAAGTTGAAAAATGGTAAATCTATATATATATATATAAATTACTAGTGAAATGATCAGAAGCGGAGGCGAGATGGTGATTGATTGGATTGGATAGTTGTGTAATAAGCGTTTATGGAGGGTATAGTTCCCAAGGGATTGAGGAGAGCGGTAATATACCCTTATATAAGGGTAGGGAGAAAAGGGAACTGTACGAAATATAGGGGAATAGTTTATTGAGTGTTGTAGGGAAGGTATATGCTGGTATTTTGGTCGAAAGAGTGCGTCGAGTGACTGATACTGATTGGTGAAAGACAAGGTGCGTAGGATGGTAGAGGATGTGTGGATCAAATCTTTACATTGAAACAAATGATGAGAAATGAGGGAGAAAGAAGGATAAATTATATTTAGGTTTTTATGGATTTACAACAGGCGTATGATAGAGTTTAATAGGGAAGCTTTATGGCAGGTATTAGTGATATATGGTGTTTGGCTGGTAGGCTTCTGAATGGAATTCAAAAGTATGTATATGACGATAGTGAAAAGCGTGTGTAAGAATAAAATGGTGTCAATGGGATTGGTTTAGGATTAATAGCGGAGTGAGACGGGTTGTGTTTTATGTCTCCTTGGTTATTCAATTTGGTATATGGATGGGGTTTTTGAAAGAATTCGAGGTGGGGGGGCAGAATGGTGTTAGAATGAATTGGAGAATGGAGATGAAGTGGAGGGTGCCTCTACCTATTATATGCGGATCGATTTTAGTTCTGTGTGGCGATCTATAAGAGTTTGAGAGGATTGGTAGAGAGATTTGGCAGGGTATGTAAAAGGAGGGGTTTGAAAGTAAACGTAGATAAGAAGATAAAGGTTATGGTTGTGAGTAGGGTTGGAAAAAAAACCGTTTTTTTTCAAATAGTGTTTTTTTCAGGAAAAAAAACCATGTTTTTTTCAAAAAAAAAATTTTCGTTTTTCAAAGTTTTTTTTCGTTTTTTTCATTTAAATGGGTTATTATATTTTTTAAAAGTATAAAGAGGCTAAGATAATTCACTTGAGTATTTTCATTTTTCAAATAAAGGATACTTGAAATATGACACAAATATTCCATTATGATTATAAAATAGCAGAACTACCTTTCTCATATTTTAATCAATTGGTTTTCATTACACATTTACAGTAGGGTTGTAGCCCTGCAGCCGCTGTTTGTACAGGCTTCTTACTTACTAATTTAATCTATGTATTTTCAATTTGTATTATATACATCATATTATAATTTACTTTTAAATATTAATGTATATTATATTTTATATGGAATGAGTCTGAATGACAAACTCAAAAGATTTAAAGGAATTGCAAATGAAATAATAAAAATCCCATTGAAATTAAAAATTATAAACCACAGATTTGTAAATGAAGGAGGATGAGTGAATAACTAAATTAAATATTTGGCTTTAGAATATCAACTTTTGATTCACTAATCAACTAGTCCCCACTCCCCAGACCCCAGCCACTACTGAGTACTGACTACTGTCAAGCTCATTATCCACTGGGCTCATCAAGTGAACAGCCATATTTTAATTTTGATATGATGACTAAGTCTGACTATCTCAGTCGTATGACAGTATCACGTGTGAGAAATGACTAGATGGATTGAAGAGGCCGGGCAAGTAAGCAATGCAATTCTTAAGTACTTAAGCTGTCGCCTTAAATAATGCATCTGCTCCAGTGGCAAAATTTCAGAATTTTCCTAGTTCTAGATTATGAAAGCAATAAATACTATTTTTGCAACGTCTACACAACAAAAGTATATTTCATGCGAGGGCCTTTGCTACCTTTTATTTAATTTAAAATGTACAGTCACACGACTTTTTTGCACATGGCATTTTTAAAATTCTGATTAAATACATACTTTTCACAAAAAAAAAATTTTTTTTTTGCTGCCAGGGATAATTTTATCGAATTATAGTATATCGGGTGTGCTGATTTCAGAAATTAGCCATTAGTTTTCCAAGATTGGCTCTAGTTCTTGAGATACAGGGTGTTTCAGATTTACTCTTATACAAATATCTTTTTTAATGGCATATTTTACAGTATATATAGTTTTTTATTTCTTTTAAGGGGCTTACCCTTATATATAATCTTATTTTTTTCTATTTTCAGAACACAATGAGTACTTCACGAGAGCCTGTTTGAATAACCCCAATGTATTCTGCTACATTTGTGGTGAATTTTGCCAGGAGAACCAAAGAAAGAAATATTACTTAACTTTGTGAACCAAGCATATCTGGCATACTTGGAATGAAACTCGGAAGATGAAGATAAAGTTTGGGCTCCTCATATATGGTCTGTAAAAACGTGTGTCAAAATTTCTACTCAGTGGAACATGGACGAAAGAAAAGTTTAAAATTGGTGTGGCCTATGGTATGGCGGGAAGCCACAAGAATCACCACAGGACTGTTATTTTTTGTTTGGTTAATGTGAAAGGTTTCAATCGTTACAAGAAACGTAAATTTGAGTATCCGGATTTGGAATCAGCAAGGCGACCTGTATCACACTCCGACGATGTCCCCATCCCAGTGTTCACTACACTCCCAGGCCTAGCATTGTCTGATGAAGAAAGATATCCAGGATTTGGTGTGCACACGTCAGATAGTGGTAGTGAATATGAATAAAAAGTACTTCTACACAGCAACAGTTCTCCCAGGAAGAGATCATTGATTTTGTACGAGAGTTAAGTCTCTCCAAGCAGATTCTGAGCTTTTAGCATCTAGAAGACTAAGTGAAAAGACTGTCTCAAGCTGAAATGTAAAATAACTTTTTTTCGGACAAGAGAGGTAGTACTTCTTCCATATTTCATTGAAGAAGAAGACCTAGTATACTGTAGGAACACCCGGACTCCAAAATGGGGTTTTACCTAAATACCGACCAGAAGATTGGCGATTGTTTATGGATAGTTCAACGAGAAGCTTGAAGTGTGGTTTATTGTACATGGCAATAGTTATGCATCGATTCCAGTAGGTCCTCACAAACATGAAAGAGGCATTATGAAACATAATAATAAGAATGATCTTGCAGAAGCTTAGATATAATAAACACCAGTGGTCTATATGCGTTGATTTGAAGATGGTCAACATCTTACTTGGGCAGCAAAGCGGATATACTAAGTACCCTTGTTTCATATGCTTGTTGGATAGTAGGGCTAAAGAAGACCACTGGGAAAAAGTTGTATGGCCTGCTAGGGAAAATATGACTGTAGGTGCATCAAATATCGTTAACGAACCACTGGTTGACAAGGGAAAAATTATTTTTCCCACCACCCCATCAAACTAGGACTGATGAAGCAATTTTTTAGGGCCCTAGACAAGGATGGTGAATGTTTCAAATATATTTGCAGATTTTTTCCAAGGTTGAGTATGGAGGAACTCAAAGCTGGAATCTTTAGCGGCCTCAAATTCGCCAAATCATCAAAGGATGACAATTCCATAAATTCCATGACTGATATTGAAGCATCTGCTGGAAAAGTTTTGTTCTTGGTTTGCTTCAGCAAACTTTTTGGCAACCATAAAATCTGCCAACTTGTAGACTCGTACAGAAATCGCTTTCAGACTTCTCCAAAACAATTTGAAGCTAATATGAGCATAAAAGTTCAGCTTTCTACATAGTCACTTAGATCGGTTTCGGATAATCTAGGATGTTAAGTGAGGAACAAGGAGAGAGGTTCCATCAAGATATTAAGGTGATGAAGATACCAAGGAAAATGGGATACACACATGATGGCAGACTATTGTTTGAGTTCAACATGATTGTCCACATTCTGCACACAGAAGACAATCACATATAGGCAGCGATTTGTAATGCATTAATTGGGGCTTTCATTGTACTGAATTGAAAGTTTTGACCTATAGATTTTATGTACTTACTCATTAATATATATACTATATATATATATATATTATATATTATATAATAATATATATTTTATATATATATTATATATATAATATATATATATATATATATATATATATAATATATATATAATATATATATATGTACTTATCATATATATATATATATATATATATATATATATATCTTTCGTGTTTTTTTTGGTGAATTACGTTACAACCTAACATAAATTGTTTTTAATGTATTTTTGTGACCACCCTGTATCTCAAAAACTAGAGCCAATCTAGGAAAACGGAGGTCATATTCGGAATCAGGGCAACAAGTTACCTATAAAATGACCTTCAAATGTTTTGCCGCAAAATCTTTGTTGGCCAGTGTAATGGTTTGGAGTTTCAGAATGAAGAAATCAACAATTTGTGAAAGGTTCAGTATGACACAATCCAAATATTATGAAATATAAAATTCAGAATATAAATAAAAATATGGAAAACCATAAATTTTGACACAAACTCAGGGGCTTCCACCTTGTAGGAAATTGGAACCAAAAAATGTCCAAATTAGAGCATATTTGCTAAAATTTATAATATAATTGTTCAAACATGTAAATTCCACAACTTAATTGAAAAGAACGAAAAAAACAAAATTTTACTTGTTTTTTTCAGGCTGTGTTTTTTTCATGAAAAAACCTTTTTTTCTGCAAAAAAATACAAGCTTGTTTTTTTCCTTTCCAACCTAGTTGTGAGTGAGGACAGTCCTCAGTGTAAGTTATGTTAGATGGAGCAGCTGGAGCAAGTGTCTGAGTTTAAATATTTAGGGTATGTGTTGGATGAGAAGGGAACGGATGATGCAGAGTGTAGTAGGAAAGTTGTGAATGGCAGGAAGGTGGCTGGTGCAATTAAATCGTTGGTGAATGTAAAGGGACTAAGTCTTGAGTGCGCTAGGGTCTTACATGAGGGTATGTTGTTCCTTGTTATTGGTATGGTAGTGAGACTATGGTCTGGAATAAGAAGTATAGATCTAAAGTTCAATGTGTTCAGATGGACAATCTTAGGGGCATGCTAGGTGTGAGAAGAATTGATAAAATGAGGAATGAACTTATTAGAGAGTGGTGTGGTGTGAAGAAAGGGGTAAATGAGAGAATAAATGAAAGTATGTTGAGATGGTTTGGTCATATGGAAAGGATGAATGATAGTCGGTTGGTTAAGCGGATGTATAGTGGAGAGTGTGTTGGGAACCAACCGGCTGGGAGACCGAAGAGAAAGTGGATTGAGTCGGTGAACGAATGTCTGAAGGAGAGAAATGTGAGTTTGGTAGAGGAGAGAAGAAAAGTGTATAACAGGAGTGAATGGCGGGGGATTGTGAGGGGGTATGGTTGTGGCCCACCTGGGCCAAGGGATGAACCCTTACACTGACGATCTACCATAGTGAGGGTCCATCGCTGTCCCATGAAGCTTAGGTGGATTTTCTGACTGCGACGAGTTCTCACTAATTAATGGTACTGAGGGGGCGGTAAGGCTGGGCTTTCTTTTCGACTTTTGTCATGTTCTTCTACTGCTTTTCTTTTCCGATGCTCGTCACGCACCTTACTCCCATTCTTGGAAATAGAAGGAAGAAAAAAGAAAGAAAGAAAGAAATATATATATATATATATATATATATATATATATATATATATATATATATATATATATATATATATATATATACATATATATATAATATAAAAATTACATATATATATATATATATTCACTAATTTTACTTCAAAGGCCATTTTCAGGAAAGCTAAATTTTTGACACCTTAAAAGGCTAACGTTGCCCATATAGCCAACATTAATAAATAAAATAAATAATAATCTAAATATGAATAGGAAAAATTAAACAATACACAATTCTATTAAAGCTCTATTAAGTCTATAAAAATATATAAAAATAACAAAACATCTTTTCATGGGGTTTAGTAACATCGTTGCAAATATATAGTAAAATATATCAAAAACATATAAAAATTATATATAATATAATATATATATATATATATATATTATATACTAATATATATATATACTATATATATATATTATATATATATATATATATAATATATATATATACTATTATTTATAATATAATATATATACATATATATATAACACAATTTAAAATAAGCACGTGTTGGCCTTCTAGAGGGAAATGAAGGACGAGTAAAACACAACACATTTTCCTGTTTTTTTGTTTTTTTTTTTAGGTATTAAAAAAGAATCTTACACAAAAGAAGTCCCCTTTTATTTTATTTTTATTTTTTTGGGACTGGACGTGACGTCAAGAAGAGCCCCTCCTTTCCCCCAAGATTGAAGGGATAAGTAAGGGATTTTAGGATAATTCTATTGTTCTGAAATTGGTTCCTCGTTAATATAAAATGAAAAGAAGATTGAAATTGAATAGATTGAAATAAATAGATTGAAAAGATAAATAAGGGAATTCAGGATAATTTTATTGTACTGAAATTGTTCCTTTTTAAAATAAGAGGAAGAAAATTGAAATTGAATTGAGTGAAATAAAGATATTGAAATAAATAGACTGAAAATTGAAACAGATTGAAGAAAATAAATAGATTGAAAATACAATTGAAAAAAATTGATGTAAATAAATTGAAATATATAGATTGAAAAGATAAACAGGGGTTTGTTCCTTTTGACTTAACTGTGGGAGGATAATATTAAGATAATTGTTGTACATAAAATTTTGTTTGTTTATAAGATATTGTCTTTTGGCAAATTGTCGGTAAATCTGTGTATCTATTACACATATGTAGAGTGTATTGCATATTTCTTGTTCAAAAATTTATTTACATTGCTCGATTACCATTTACGTATTGCCTAATATTTTTTTATATAAAACAATGAAAATAAAAATAAAATAAAAGGGGACTTTTGTGTTAAGATTCTTTTTTTAATAAACTAAAAAAAAACAAACTGTGTGTGTATTTTCATTCGCTCCTACAATTTCCCTGCTAGAAGGCCACAAGTGCTTATTTTAATTGTGTTAGTTAGTTCTCATAACTGCCTTAACATTATTATAAATATTATATATATAATTATTATTATTATATATATATATATATATATATATTAATATTTATTTATATATATATAATTATAATATTATATATTAAATATAATTATTATATATATATATATATATATATATATATATAAATAATATCTTATCCTATTTCATATTATCCCCCAAGACTAAGGATAAGGAGCGTGACAAGCAATCGGAAGAAAGTAGTAAAAATATGACAAAGGTGAAGAAGCCCCAGCTACGCGCCCACTCAATACTATTGTGATGAGAAACTCGTCCGCAGTCAGAAAGATCCACTAGAGCTTCACGGGACACGCGACGGACCCTTATAGGCATATCGTCAAGTGTAGGGTTTATCCCCTGGCCAGGTGGGTCACACCATACCCCTCACAAAACCCCACCATTCACTGCCTATTATGCACTTTATTCTCGCCTCTGCCAACTCTCATTTCTTCCTTCAGACATTCTTTACTGACTCAATCCACTTTTTTCTTCGGTCTCCGCGGTCGTTCCCAACACCTCACAACTATACATCCGCTTAACCACGACTATCATTCATCCTTTTCCACGCCAAAACATCTCAATGTACTTTCATTTTTTTCTTCATTTACACCTTTTTCACACCACACAACTCTCTAATACGTTCATTCTCATTTTATAATTCTTTTCACACTAACACGACCCTAAGATTGTTCATCGAACACATTGAACTATATATATATATATATTATATATATAATATATTATAATATATATATATTATATATATATATATATATATATAATATATAATATATATATATATATATATATATATATATAATATATATAATTAATGGTACATGAGGGGGGGTTAAGGCTAGGCTTTCCTTTTCGACGCTTTTATGTTCTCCTATGCTTTTCTTTCCGATTGCTTGTAACAGCACTTACCCCAATATTGGGGCAAAAGAGGAAGGTGAAGAAAGAAAGAAGATATATCATATATATATATATATATATAGTTATATAACGGGGGGGCGTTTATGGGGGTATAGTTCCAAGGGATTGGAGGAGAGCGTAATAGTACCCTTGTATAAGGGTAAGGGAGAAAAGGGGAACTGGTACGAATTAAATAGGGGGAATAAGTTTAATTGCAGTTTGTAGGGAAGCGTATATGCTGGTATTTTGGTCGAAAGAGTGCGTCGGAGTGACTGAGGGACTGATTGTGAAGAACAAGGTTGCGTTTTAGGAGTGGTAGAGATGTGTGGATCAAATTCTTTACATTGAAACAAATGATTGAGAAAATGAGGGAGAAGAGAATAAATTGGTATTTAGGTTTTATGGTTTGCAACAGGCGTATGATAGAGTAAATAGGGAAGCGTTATGGCAGGTGTTTTAGTGATATATGGTGTTGGTGGTGGCCTTCTGAATGGATCAAAAGTATGTTATGACGATAGTGAGCGTGTGTAAGAATAAATGTGTAATGGTGATTGTTTAGGATTAATAGCGGAGTAAGAACAGGGTTGTGTTATGTCTTCCTTGGTTATTCAATTTGTATATGGATGGGGTTATGAAAGAATTTGAGGTGGGGATGGCAGGAATGTGTTAGAATGGTGGAGAATGGAGTTGAGTGGAGGGTGCCCTACCTTATTATATGCGGATGAATTTGGTTCTGTGTGGCGAATCGAAGAGAGTTTGAGAGGATTGATAGAGAGATTTTTGGCAGGGTGTGTGAAAGGAGGGGCCTTGAAGTAAACGTGGGTAAGGTAAGGTTATGGGTTGGAGTGAGGACACTTCTCTAGTGTGAGTATGTTAGATGGTGAGCAGCTAGAAAATTCTGGTTTTAAATATTTAGGGTATATGTTGGATGAGAAGGGAACGGAAGATGCAGAGTGTATAGTAGGAAAGTTGTGAAGGCAGGAAGGTGGCTGGTGCAATAAATCGTTGTGAATGCAAAGGACTAAGTCTTGAGTGTGCTAGGGTCTTACATGAGGGTATTGTTGTTACCTGTGTTATTGGGTATGGTAGTGAGACTATGGTTGGAATAAGAAGTATAGATTAAAGTTCAATGTGTTCAGTGGACAATCTTAGGGGTGTGCTAGTGTGAGAAGAATTTGATAAAGAGAGGAATGAAAGTATTAAGGGTGTGTGGTGTGAAGAAAGGGTAAATGAGAGAATTAATAATGAAAGTAATGTTGGATGGTTTTGGTCATGGTGGAAGGATGAATGATGTAGGTTGGTTAAGCGATGTAATCGTGGTGAGTGTGTTGGAAATCGACGGGGGAGACCGAAGAGAAGTGGATTGAGTCGGTGAACGAAAGTCTGAAGGAGAGAAATGTGAGTTTGGCAAGAGGCGAGAATAAAGGTGCGCATGAAAGGAGAGAATGGCGGGGTTTTTGTATGGGGGCATGGTTTGTGGCCACCTGGCCAAGGGGATGAACCTTACAATTGCGATTTACCCATAGTGAGGTCGTCGCGTCCCATATGCTCTAGGTGGATTTTTCTGGTCTGTGCGAGCTCTCAGTTAAAAACTAATTGAATGGTACAGAGGGGGCGTAAAGGCTGGGCTTTCTTTTCGATCGTTTTGTCATGTTCTCCTACTGCTTTTCTTTTTCCGATGCTTGTACAGCACTTTACCCCCAATCTTGGGGAGGGGAAAAGGGAAAAAGGGGGAAGAAAGAAGAAGAATATATATATATAATTAATATATATTATAATATATATTATATATATATATATATATATATAGAAAAACCCATAGAATTAGATATGCCAATATGCAAATATAAAAATACAATAAAAATTTAAAAACTGGGTGAGCGGAGAACGTGAGCTATTCTCTATAAACTCTAGCTTCGTCTCCCAGAGTTTAATGATAATTGGTAGTGTCTTGGCTATAATGGGAAAGCTTCCGGCAATCCGCGATAGGCTGGCAGCCGCGGAATAGTCGCTAGGCCGTGGAACCCAAGGACTTTCTCGATGGTTCCACTGACGAGGTCGCATGACCTCCTGTGGGAGGACGTTTATATATATATATACTATATATATATAATAATATATATATATATAATATATATATTATATATATATATATTATATATATATATATATATATAATTATATTATATAATTCTATATTATATATATATTAATATATCTTCTTAAATCTACCTTTTCTCACAAGACTGGGGGTAAGGTTGGTACATGCATCAGAAAAGAAAAGCGGTAGAAGAATATGACAAAAGTCGAAAGAAAGCCGCTTACCGCTCCTCTTGTACCATTAATTAGTCAAAACTCGTCGCAAGTCAGAAAATCCACCTAGAGCTTCACGGAACCGACGGATCAGCACTATGGTAAATCGTCAAAGTGTACGGGTTCATCCCCTGGCCCAGGTGGCCCACAACCATACCCCTCACAATACCCCGCCATTCTCTCCTATCATGCACCTTTATTCTCGCTCTGTCAAACTCTCATTTCTCTCCTTCAGACATTCCTTTACTGACTCAATCCACTTTTTCTTCGGTCTCCCAGCCGGTCGGTTTCCCACACACTCGCAATACATCCGCTTAACCAACACACTATCATTCATCTTTTTCACATTTAACCAAACCATCTCAACATATTTCATTTATTCTCTCGTTTACCCCTTTCTTCACACCACACAATTTAATACGATTCATTCCCCACATTTCTATATATATATATATATATTATATATATATATATATATATATATATATATATATATTATTATATATATTAGAGATATATTTATATCTATATATAATATATACATATATATATAATATATATATATATTATATATATATATATATTTTAAAGTTGAGTATTTCTTACTGAAAGACACCACAGAGTTTTGTAGCTATATTAAAGCAGTTTTCGTTTTTGCATTTGTGCTAAAAAATTGCTTAAGTTTTCGTTCGTTTTGTCAAACTTGGTGCAAAATCGTAAAACAATGCTCATCAAACGTAAGGAATTTCCTTAATTCTGTAAGGTTGCTATTTTATACAGAATTTTATTCTATATTACACAGAATTAGGGAAATTTTTTACGTTTGGTGAGCATTTTTTTACGATTTTGCTCCAAGTTTGACAAAACGAACGAAAACTTATGCATTTTTTTTAGCACAAATGCAAAAACGAAAACGGCTTAAATGTTTCGAACAAACTTAAAATAACATTACTATTTTTCCTTAGCGTTAATCCCTGATAGGAGCATCTGTACTGATGAGATATAAAATCTTTGGCTACAGTTTCAAAATCTATCTTTCAAAGTTTAATATCTCTGATAATTGTATGGCGTGGTTTTTCAAACCATTCAATGAGGTTTTCAAAGAAGAATACAAATCTATTCTATTTTTCCATTGTATTTTCATTTTCATCAATGTTAAATCCATTAATATTACATTTTCGGGATCCGTAAATGTTTTCAAAAATGTTTCCGAATTGATGCCTCCTTCTTTCAAGCAGTTTATTAATATCTTTAAGCCATCACCTAAAATTCCAATGTCGGGGATAGTGGACTCCAAATCTGCAACTGCTCTAATCGAGCTGAAGCTTTCATTGCTATCTTCAGGCACTTTTGTTATATTGTTTTCTTTCCCATGAGTCTTTTCTCTGCAGATTTTGGTCTTCGCAGTAGGTACTGAAGATACCAATGGAGTATTTTCATTATGCAAGTTATCAGCACATAACGAAATATCAGAATATGATGTAGTAAAAGAATAAGAAATCTCTGAACAATTATTCGACTTTTTACTTTTAAAATTTGAGAGTTTGTCAGCAACCGATAACTCATTTCTTGAAGAGAGAGGAAGACGTTGCTCGCAAATATTTTGTGATAAAATTTTTTGCTGAAAAATTTTAGCGGCACTATCATCGGATAAATGTGAAATATTTTTCGATAGTTTTTGAGTAGAATTACCGGCTGAACTACTGAAAGAACTAATAGTCGGAGATTCGTTACAACATACCTCGTTATATGTAAGTGGAGATAGTGGGTCAAAACAATAATCCGAAGATGTATCGGTTAATCGACTAGAACTTCCTCTATCACTAGCTGATGGATCAAGGGTGCAGTTTAATGAGAAACGATCAACATCATTATTTTTGAAATTGCCAATTTTGTCAAAAGATGATGAAGTTGGCAGACTTGACGTTAGTTTAACATTACATTTATTAAAGTCCAAGGGAGGTTTTAGACTTGGTATGACAGGATTAATAGAAGCCTTAATTTTTTGGCTTAAAACTGTCAATAATGTTTATCATACAGGTCCAAAGAGTGTTTTTCTCCATATCTAACTTTTGATTTCCAAAACTCTTTCAACACCTCCTCCCAAAACCATTTTGTGTTCCTTGCTGTGGTTTGAGTATTTGATTTTGTACAGACGTGTGAAACGTTCATTATATTTCTCGTAGAAGTCTGGAATCATGGTGTGGCAATCATCTGCTAATCTATAGCAAGTTGATTGTTCTACCGCCTTAAATTCTTCATACAATTCATTTCCGATCTCTTTCCTGTTATATATATATATATAATATATATATATATATATATATATATATATATATATATATTATTATATATATTATATATATAATTATATATATATATATATATATATTATATATATATATATATTATATATATATATATAATACTATATAAATAGTATATTATATATATATATATAGTTATATATATATTATATATAATATAATATATATATATAATATATATAATATATATATATATATATATCTATAATAATATATATATATATATATATATATTATATAGGCTGGGCTTTCTTTTCGACTTTTGTCATATTCTTCTACTGCTTTTCTTTTCCGATGCATGTAACGCACCTTACTCCCGGTCTTGGGGAAAAAAAGGTAGATGAAGAAGAAGAAAGCAAATGAAGGAATCGGTTGTTAGTGAATCGCAAAAGAAGTATGTGGATGTGGTAAAGTAGGGAGTAAAAATGTTAACGGATGAGTGGTGGAATGAATGGAGGTGATACAAGCGGTCAAAAGTAAAAAAGGAAGCGTGGTTAAATGTACTAAAAGCATGATGAGGTTCAAAAGAATGATGTTTGTGGAATTATATAAGGATGAAAAAAGGAATACTAAAAGATGCATATGTAGGATAAAGAAAAAAAAAGAGGTAAATGAGAAGTTTGAAAGGAGGACGAATGGGGACTTACAAGGGAATAGGAAGCTCTTCTGGAAGGAAGAGATAAAGGTTAAGAATGAGAATAAGGGGATCTGCTTAGAATAATGAATAGGGATGGTGCTCTTGTAACTGATGAAATGATGCGAGGAAACTGTGGGAGGGAATACTTCGAAAATCTGCGAATATATTTGGCAAGTAATGAAAAGGTGCTGTGAAATGTGTGTGGCTTTGATGTGCCCAAGAAAGGAATAGGTATTTTGGGGATGAGGTCATTAGTAAGGAGGATGCAATGGGTAGAATGAGAAACTTGAAGAATGGTAAATCTGCAGTTATAGATGAAATTACTGGTGAAATGATAAAGAACAGAGGTGTTGTGTAACAAAGCATTTATGGAGAGGAGCAGTAGTACCTTTGTATAAGGGTAAGGGGTAAGGGTAACTGTAGGAATTATAGGGGAATTAAAGTTTATTGAGTGTTGTAGGGAAGATATATGCTGGTATTTTGGTCGAAAGAGTGAGTCAAGTGATGGGGACTGATTGGTGAAGAACAAGTGCATTGAGAATGAGGGAGAAAAAAGAATAAATTGTATTTAGGTTTTATGGATTTGGGTAACAGGGGTATGATAGGGTTATAGGGAAGCTCTATGGCAGGTGTTAGTGGATATATGGTGTTGGTGGGTAGGCTCTATGGATTCAAATAGTATGTATGGACGATAGTGAGGAGTGTGTGACAATAAATGGTGTCAAAGGTGATTGGTTTAGTATTAATAGAGGAGTGAGACAGGGTTGTGTTATGTCTCCTTGTTATTCAAATTTGTATATTGTGGGGTTATGAAAGAATTAGGAGGTGGGGGTGGCAGGAAATGGTGTTAGAATATGGAGAAGGAGATGAGTGGAGGTGCCTATCTTATTATATGCGGGAGATATTGGTTCTGTGTGGTGAATCTGAAGAGTTTGAGAAGATTTGGTAAGAGAGATTTTTGGCAGGTATGTAAAGGAGGAGCCTGAACAGTCAAACGTAGATAGAGTAAGGTTAGGTTGTGAGTGAGGATAGCCTCAGGTGAAGTTATGTTAGCTGGTGAGCAGCTGGAACAAGTGTCTGAGTTTAAATATTTGGGGTATGTGTTGGATGAGAAGGGAAAGAATGATGATGCGTGTAGTAGGAAAGTTGTGAATGGTTAGAGAAGGTGCTGGTGCAATTAAATCGTTGGTGAATGTAAAAGACTAAGTCTTGGAATTGCGCTAGGGTCTTGCATGAGGGATGTTGTTACCTGTGTATTGTATAGTAGGAGACTATGGTCTGGAAATAAGAAGTATTAGATCTAAAGTTCAATGTGTTCAGATGGACAATCTTAGGGGCGTGCTAAGTGTGAGACAATTAATAAATAAGGAATGAGTTGTTGTGTTGTGAAGAAAAAGGGTAAACGAGAGAAATAAATGAAAGTAATGTTGAGATGTTTGTCATGTGGCAGGATATGCTAATCGGTGTTAGCGGATGTTATAGTGTGTGCTTGTGTTGGGAAGCCGAACCGGTTTGGGAGACCGAAAGAAAAAAGTGGATGAGTCAGTAAAGAAATGTCTGGAAGAGAGAATGTGAAGGTTTGGCAGAGGCGAGAAGAAAGGTGCATGATAGGAGAATGGCGGGGTTTTGTAAGGGGTATGGTTGTGGCCACCTGGGCCCCAGGGGATGAACCTACACTTGACGATTTCCATGTGTGGATCCGTCGCGGTCCCATGAAAGCTCTTAGGTGGATTTTCTGATTGCGACGAGTTCTTATAATTAATGTAAAGAGGGCGGTAAGGCTGGGCTTTTCTTTTCGACTTGCTTCGTCATGTTCTTCTTACTGCTTTTCTTTTCCGATGCTTTGTCACGCACCTTACTCCAGTCTTGGGGAAAAAGGAAGAATGAAGAATATAATATATATTATATATATATATATATATATATATATATATAATATTTATATATATATATATACTTATATATTATTATATTATATATATATATAATTAGGGATGTCGATACCAGAAAGAGGCCGATACCGATACCAATACTCTATTTTTTAGGTCGATACCGATACGATACCGATACTTAATAATATACTACATACACAGTAATAACATAGAACATTTGTGCACTGCTAGCACTCAAGATTGCATTCCTGTACAAACAATACTTAGTCATTTATATTTTCATATTTGTTGTGGCCCAAGTAATTTATTTTATTAAATTAAAATAGTACCTTTAAGGAAATAATTGCAATATAATATTAATAACTTTTTTTATGTTTGTGTTTATTTAAAAAATATTTCCATTTCCATTTTCAAGTAGTATTAGCAAAGTTTAGCTACTAGCTTTTTATGTTTTAAACATGATTACAATTTACAATAAGATTCTTTAACTAGCTACAATATAAAAGAATAAAAATAATGAAAGATACCTCAATTAATAAAAAAAGAAGTTAAAAATAAAAAAACGCTATTTACTCAAACATGACTAATATACTCCTTTAAGATAGATATAATTCAATACTCAAATTCAAAATTCACAAATTGTGATGCAAAAACATTAAGCTTTCACTAGTATATGGCGAAAACCTGTTCCTTTTTGGGTGTTTTCATTCTCACCTACACTAAAAATATACGCTCCTCTCTCTCGACTGAATGAAGGAGGTGCTGATAATTATTTGCCTGCAAACACTGATAATAATGAAAATTGGCCCATTTTCATGCCAACGCATGAAAGGATTCTCTTCTGTTAGCAGCATCTCCATGTTTTCGTAGAGCTCATCTCCTCTTTCAAAATTGCAATTTGAATTATCTTTTGCTCCTTGAATGAACGGTCTCTTCATTTTTACGATGAGTTTTCCTGGTGTGATTCCTTTGAAGGTGAATGAGATGTCAATGCAATTTCGGCCATGAATTATCAAAGTCAAACATAATCCAAAATCCTCATCTTTCAGTAGGTTTATTTGCTAAAATGCCACCATTCGTCACTATCAGTGCTGTTGCAGGGGTTGCTGATAAGGCGGCTTCCACTTTTCTGTCTCTTTTTATTTTTTTTTGTCAAGCGAGGAAGCTCCTCGGTTATGCTATTTAATGCATTCTAGAAGTGGTTCACCGTAGGAGAGCCATTCTTGTGGGGTTCAGCTAGCTTTAGGGAAAAAAAATTTTCCCCCCCTCTTTTTAAATTTAAGAAATCTTTTATTTTTTAATTTTTTTTTACATTGTTACGTTAGGGCAGAACCCTATCCAAGGAGTGGGTGTTGAACGTCCAAAAATCCATCTACGCAAATTTACGCAGATGACACAAGACGCGGCTTTAAAGTGAAGAGAAATTAAATTGAGTAGGAAACACAAAAGTTGGAAGAGAATTCACAGAACAGAGGTGGCAGAAAGAAAGAAGCACCGAAGCGAACCAGTCTGGAGTTACTAACATCAACAAAAAACTCGTGCGCAGACAAAGCACCCCTTGTGCTACGAAGGCGTCGTAAAAGGTTGGTGGTACGCGAGTGATAGTTCCCTCGAGCACTTGCCTCTACAGTACCTATAGAAAAGGAATAAAGCACCAACATCGCGGCGCAAATATAAAGGGTCAACTGAATTAAAAAAAGCGAGTTAGTTTATATGATTTTGTCATTTGATCGACCATCAAACCGGATGAAACCAGAGCCCCGCCCCCCCACAGATATGAGAGCAACTCCATACAAGGGCGGACGAGACCCTTGTATAGGTTGGAGTAACTGAGAAGAGGTAAAAAAGTCTCGCACTCTAAACAGACTCCCAGTTTCTTTGAGGCGCCCTAGCAACCATTGTATTTGAGGTTTTCAAAACTTTTTTTGTTTATGTTAGCCAAGGATGTTTATATTGTTCACAGGTGAGGAGACGACAGAAACGTCGAAAGAGATAGAAAAGTTAAAGTGGTCTTAGAAGAGAGAGATTTGTAGAGTGGGTTTAAAAGCATTAAATTTCCAAGCTTGAGACGTACCCACACCCTGAAATTCTATCCCAGTCAGCAGATAGAATCGGGAAAGGATTAGAACGAGATGCAATTCTAGAAAGTAAAAGAAGGAGCAGAATTGATATGAGTGAAAGAATGAAGGGTCAAGTAATCGACATATGAGTGGATAGATTTAGATGTGCAGGTGAGAAGATCATTGATTAAAAGCAGGAATAAAGTAGGAGATAAAACAGAACCTGAGGAACACCACCTCAATTGACAGAAAAAGAAGAAGTCGCCCCATCAACAACAGCAACATTGAGCGATTTGAAAGAAAGCTAACATGAAGTAAGCAAAGAGAAGAAGGAGACCAAAGAAGGGGAGCTTGGAGAGTGGTGAGCATACCCGTCAAATGCTTTTGATATGTCAGCGCCACAACAAGTCTTCCGTAAGTTCTTAGGGCGGAAACCATATAATCTGTTAAATTAGAGAAGTAAATAATCACCAGTAGAATCTCGAGCCCGAAAGCCGTACTGGTAATCAGAAAGAAGGGGAAGAGATTCCAGATGATCTAAAAAGGAGAGTTGAGACGGGTTTACAAAGATTTTGGCAAAATATAAATGAGAGCTATAGGGCGATAGTTAAAGGATCAGAGCATCATTTTTTTCGAATAAAGGTTTGGACATTATGAGCTTACAACACTGGAGCGAAAAGTGCTAGTATTGAGGCATAGAGAATATAGTTTGAACGAGGGGTGGGTCAGCAAAGAAGCACAATTCCTCAACACTCGGAGAGGAATGCATCGGGCACCCGTTCCTAACGTCATAAGATTTCAGGAGTCATAGCACCCGATCAAATAAAATGCAGGTAAAGGCATAGGAACAACTGAGAGGATAGGAGGAGGAAGAGAATACAGAATCGTCGGGTTGAATTAGAGGAAAATAGGCGCAAAGAGATGATGGCCATTTTCAAGTTGGAGTATTAACACAATATCATACAGAGCGAATAAGAGGAGGAACGAATTACAGAAGTTGTTGAGATGTTTTGGCAAGAGGCAGAGAGATTTTGGTCAGTAAGGAACCAAGGAAGGTCAGCGCATTCGCTATTGAAAATCCGTTTTGCTCGTGAGGTTCCCTGCAACGAATTTCTAAGCTGAATGAAATTGGCAAGAGTGATAGGAGAAACGAGAATTTTTCCACACCCGATAAGCTTGTCTCTAGCCTGAATGGCCATGGAACAAGCACGATCGAACCATGGATTTTGAGGAGAAAAAGATTTAGTCCAAGAAGGAATAACCTGCTCATCCCATTAACAATTACAGTTCCCACTTTATCGCAGAATCTGAAGCGTCTTAAGAGTCAAAGCAGTCACTTTAATTATAGTTAGCGTAGAAGACAACGCGAATGCCCCATCGGCCGATCAAAGTGCCAGAAAATCCGCAAAGGGCAGGATGGAGAATGTTGGAGAGAAAGTATTAAAAATTAGTGATCTAAGGTTGTGGTCAGATTTACAACCAATAGGAGCGAAGGTGTGTATTTATAGAGAAAGGACTAGTGGTGAAACAAGGTCAAGTGTGTTCAAGAATCGGTTGGGACGATGCCGGAAGTTGTAGGTTATCTTTAATCAGTTCTCCAGATCGTTGAGAATAGAATGATTCGGCTTCCTCCCATCTAAATCAGTTCCGAGAGGAACCCAACAATTCAGTTTTTGTGTACAAGGAAATCCCCTAAATAATGGACCTCAGTATTTGGATGAGAAGATATAACAGTCTCGTGAAATTAGTAAGGTAATCAAAAAGGCATGAAAATCTGTTTTGTTAGGGAACAGTAGAAGAAGCATAAGAATATTGTAGTAGAAGGAGAAAGATTTTAAGCACAGAACATCGAGTTAGGAGATTCGAGATTCTCGGACGTGTTATAGGAGTGTTTATATTTACATAGGCAAATACTCCACCCTTCAAACGGAAATTATAAAATAAGTTATAGTTGGATATATTACGAGTTTGAGGATGAATTCTTGAGCCTCTGGTCCTCAGATCAAGAGCATTAAAATTTAGGTTCGAGTTAGAGAGAGGCTAGTATTCATGGATGGCAGAGTTAGAGTGCAAGCTTGATGTGGTAAACGTCAAAGAAAGCCACGCCTGTGCAAATCTGCTATCATACACGCCCACACAACAAAATAAAAAAAAAAAAAAAAAAAAAAGGAAACAAATAGACAAAAACCAAAAGGAGAAATGAGGATAATTTATTCGTACGCCTAGAAACTAAATTTTAAAAAACGATAAACCTATTTACAGCAAATAATCTAAAATATGAGTAATTCCACGAAAGTTAAAACACATCACGAATTCTCTCGTTTCACTCAACGCTCTCACGAAATTGCGTACAAAAATAAAATACTATTGGATTCAACCAAAATGGAAGCTAAATCTGTATAATTATAATAATGGCTGTCCAAATAGTTAAAATTTACGCTAAAGACCAAGTTGGAGAACGCTAAAAAATTAAGTTAAAAAGGAAATCGAGGAAAAAAAAAAAACCCATAACTTCGGACTAGCTATCTATTTCGAACTAGATTTATTATTGATCTAAAAGTTTCTCATAATTTTTCACCCCCGAAAAGTAAGAAGTATCGCCATTTTAACCGATACCGATACCATCAAAAAAGGCCGATACTACCGATACCGGATACCGCATATAATCGGTACATCTACTATATATATATATTATATATATATATATATATAATATATATATATTATTATATAATATATAATATTATTATAATAGGTATATAGTAAATATATATATATATATATATATATATATATATATATATATATATATATATTCTATATATATATATTTCTTATATATATATATAATATATATATATATATATATATATATTAGCAGTATGAAAATACCTTTTGTACAACTTACTTTAAAATTTCTGCATTGTAACACTGTACTGCAAACTCTAAGAGTACTGATCGGTGAACCTTTCTGTCTATAAAATGTTCGGGCATATATTTCCGTCCCCCTTTCTCATTAACATCAAGGCTTGACATTCCACCTGTGGGAAGAGGTTTAATATTCTGATCCTTTATGCGGACTACATGAGACCCCCCATTTCCTTGAAGTGATGTAATATTGCTGTCTATTATATCCAATATATCAGATTTTGGCTTCGGAGACACTCTTAAAGCTGAAGCATCATGACTTCCGTCAAAAGATGGCGGTTGATTTGACTCCGAAGTACATTTTAATTTTGACAGCAACCGTCTGCTCTTTTTCGACTTTTTTCTTTTACCTGTCAATAATAATAATAATAATAATAATAATAATAATAATAATAATAATAATAATAATAATAATAATAATAATGGATTTTTTCTCGTACACCATAAATTATAACACCTGTGAACAAAAATATAAATCTTGCCTCTCAATTTATACTCCATTGCACCAGATTTCTTTACAGCAAACTTGTCAAGCGATGATGAAGAGCTCGAATTCATAGAATATCTTGATGGGGAGTAACTTGCACAATTTCGGGATCTTTTTTTGGGTGTTTCTGATGAAGATCTTGAAGTTGATTTCCTTTTAATGGGACTTTCTGGTGAAGCGGACTTTCTTTTACTCGGTGATCTTGAAGAGGAACGTGAAGATGACATCCTTTTTCTATTTGTTTTAGAGTATCTTGAAATTGGTTGCCTTTTAGTGAATGTTCTTGAGAATGGTGACGTCGACTTGCTTGTACTGGATGATCTTGATGAAGAACGTGAAACTGACCTCCTCATACTATCATGGCAACGCTTATTAATGACGGTGATTTGGATCGTGTACTATCTTGAGAGCTTGATCGTGAGCGTAAACGGACTCTCTTCGAATTTTTCTTGTTTCCTACAATAAAAAAATAAAATAAATAACGATAATGATAGATACAATCAACACAGAAAAAATATTCCCTTTCTTTCATATGACTAAGAGAGAGGTTCTGCTTTCTCATTCCACAAGATGTTTCAATATGTCTTGAGGTTACAAGTAAGACTAGTTTAATATTTTCCTACTTAAAATGCTCTAAATCTTCCTTATCAGGAAGAAATCCTACGGTTATTTAACTAACTTCCTTTTCGTTCTTATACCAATGAAATCATCTTATAATACTCAAAAGTTTAATTTATGTCCGTATGGCATCTGAGAGAAATTCATCATTCTTCCTAAGAGACATGACCAATTAAATCTTTTTATTGTTAACCCAAAACCCCAAAAGCAAACTTATTTTGCTTTACCCCTCTTCTTTGGAAGCTCCAATGTTAATTATTAGCTATTAGTAAGTTAGGTAGTTAGTAGTTAGTTTGTTTGACTTTAGTATCTATTCCCAAACCGCTACTATTGCCCCTCTTTATGACTATTATATCTTCCTCATTGGCTTCTATTTTCATTTTGAGTAAAAAGTTGCAAAGTTTAACAGAAAAAAAAAATTTTTTTCAGGCCACAACGTTTATAAGCAAAGGGAATATTTTAATTTAGACCTCCTTAATGGACAAGTAGACGATATGTTCAGAATTAGGACTTTGAAACAAATTTTTTTTTTGAGTAAAGAACCCACCAGACCACAGGAGAAGCGGCACATTGGCGATTAAAAAATCAAACTCCATGGGGGAGTTTACCTGACTCTTACAAATTTTAAAGTCAAAAAGAAAAAGTGGTACATGGGCCGAAAATGAAATTCAGGATTCAAAAAAAATAAAAAGTTCCCTGCCCTATCAAATCAGTAATACTATAACGCTTTACTGTGATATTTTTCAAAGAAACTTATTTTTATGCTATGTCAGGATAAAATTTTTTGTTATTTTTATTATTGTTATAAAACTCTATGAAAATATTACATTCTAAAATACTTTCCGCATAAGGCGATTGTGAACGAGGTTATGACTCTAAATATATTATTTAAAATATTACGAAGTTGATTCGATTAAACAAATTCGGAAACGTTAGCAATTCTAATATTCGTTGTCAGTATTGATGATTAGACAGGGTTATAACTTAAATTATTTTAGTTTAAAATGATATAACCGATGTTCAATGTAAGATAACTTACTTATCACTATTGATAATTGATAGAGATATGCATTTAAAAAAAAGTGGAATAAGAGTTAACGTTAGTAACCCAGAAAGTGTAGCACTTTACCGGTTGTTAATGTGACGCTGGATACTTAATAATGTTAAGTAGTTATGTAGGTACGTGATGGGTGTATGTTAGTCTTTGGTATCGTAAATTGTACATGTATAATTCGTTAGATCATCGCAACGTTCGGGTATTTTATTAATTGCCGGATGTTAACGATTGGTTAAGCATTTTTATTGCAGGGTGCGTTGCATGCTGACACTTGAAGCGAGATTACATTTGATATTTAAGTATAAGAATATTATATTGACATTTAATCAATAGATCAATAATCAAAATGGTATGAACGGATGCGTTCTAGGTTTAATGGCAGAGCGGGACGGATGAACCAGTTGAGTATTGATTTATATAACTAATTTAATCTTTGTTGCGCAGAGTTGGAAATGTTCTAAAATATTATTATAAGAAATATTGAAATGCTTTGCAGGTTGCGGAAACTTTATTTAATCAGATTATGTCTTATAGACAATATATGAACTTTGTATATGATTTATACAGTTATCGCAGTTCTGAAAACCACATATTTTTAGTAATCTGAGACTATGATATTACTGAAATTTGTTAAACTATTAATGTTTAAGTAAGAGATTAACGTTCTAAATAGTTATGTATATATGCCTATGAAAAGGATGATATTACGTTATGGGTACGCCCAATGGTACGTTACTTTACCTGGTGTTAAGGTGTGAACTTTGCTTAATGAGGTCAAGCTGAGTTGTATAGGCGCGATAATATCGTGTTACCGTTTCTGTCGAGTTCATAACATTATTTCTTCATGTTTAGTCATGACCGCGTTTTTCGCCGGACGGAGCTTTATTAATGGTGAAAACATTGGTTATTGACGTGCACCACCCTACTTCTTACAGAGCTGTTCATAGCGTGATTATAACCAGTGTCTGTGCTATCGATTTCTATTGAACAGTATATTAACACGAAATAGTTGTATGGTACAATCAAGAGTGTAAGATGTAAAGATTCACAATTCATATTGTTAAAGATGATGCTTGGAAAAATTGTGAATAGGTGACGTTTTTTGTGTATATGCCTACGATGCAGTACCTTTTAGTGTTTTACAAGCGTGCTGCGAACTCTGTTTTAATAGTTAGAGTTAGTTTATTCGTCGTTTGTAAGGCGTGTCGCTCGAGTTGGTATGCTAATTGATGTCAGTTATATTCCTAATTTTGTATGTCTATGTTAGCTTATTTAATGTGAAAACATATTTACGTAGCATTATATCTGTTGAGTATTTTAACAAAGATAACTTCATTGCGTAAAGTTTTGAGCAAATGAGATCAAATATGAAAGCATTGAACAAAAAAATCAAATTAGATCGAAGAGATCACAAACAAGGACAATAAAGAGACAGAGAATGAGAGAAAAAGAAAGAAAAACAAAGAGAAGAACGAAATGGAAGGATATAAATTAACTGATTTACATGCTCTAAAATCGGGCCTACACCTTTTTACGGATTTATGACCAAAGAATTTATTCAAACGAAACTTTTTTATGTTGGATAAAGATCTTTCATTTTTATGTTTATAGTGTGGATAGAAAAGCTTTTTAGT
The DNA here is from genome assembly GCA_015478945.1 of Trachelipus rathkii. NCBI lineage: Eukaryota > Metazoa > Arthropoda > Malacostraca > Isopoda > Trachelipodidae > Trachelipus > Trachelipus rathkii. The sequence goes on from JABUQX010033121.1 coordinate 24,426, forward strand.
TTGCCACCTATTGCTGGGATTATGATATTTAATGTAAATTAACACTGTTGTTAAGACGATGCTTGAGCCAAAGTGTGAGTAGGTTACGTTTGTGAATGTTATGTTAGTTAATTTACTGTTTGTTAATGTAGTAGCTTGAGTTAACTTGATGCCGTTATTCCGATATTCCCATGTTGCTATACAGGTCGTAGGATTCGTCTTCTGTACCAATTATTCTTATAGATCATGTTACTCACTTCGCGAGTGTTCTTATATCGATGTTGGAAACTGCTATTATGTACCTTAGAGTATTTCGCATGATCATGTATGTAATGTTAAGAACCAATGTTTTGATAAATTTATTGACGTAAAATGTAAAAAGGACTTTGGTTCTTACTGCTAGTACAAGGGTTGTTAACAATATGTTAGGTTGCTTAAGCAATTCATGTTCTTGGCAAAAAAGTGAAGAAAGGAGAATAGATTCATATGCAAGCTGAATAAATCTACATTTTAACTTGAGGAAAATATATATCTTCATTTTCTCACTTTTAAAATATATTTCAGAGGCAGTATTGTTGCTTTTACCGTTTTGGAAATTTGTTACAGTCACGTAAAACTCTTGTCTTCCACAGGTAGAGACTAATTAGTAATTAGCCTTGTTGCTGTTATGCTGCAAATAACTGTTATCTTGAAATGATGTAAATACTAATTTTCCTATTTCAGTAAAATGGTGCAAATCGTATTAATCATTTAATGTACATTAACATTGTATGTTAAAGATATGCATGATAAAGTGGATGCAAGTAGGCATTGGCGTCGTCAGGGGGGGGGGGGCCCAGCATAGGCGGCGCCCCCCCAACCCTATAGAAATGATAAAGTGGATTTTGCTACTAGTGTCGCTATAGAGTCTTACCTGCGAATTTTTTTGAGAGGGTCCAAAATCCCATTCGTGCCTTTAACGTACGTTTTGACCCGATATATATATAAGATTATTATATACTAAAGTTCTGTTCGAATTCACCCTTTCCCTTAAGAAGTTAATCTGACTGATATGTTACCTATATTGAGGTGTTATGAGAATTAAATGAAATATAATTTACTATTAGTAGAAATAGTACCCCTATTGTAAATATTAATTCTACAAACTAAATAGTACCTATATGAATAAGTTGACATAATCTAGTCTTAGAAAATATTATGGTCAGTGATAATTATTATTCCTTTTCATTTATTAATAGTTTCCACTATCAATTGAATAATAATCTGTCGCATCTATATAATAATTTTAATATATAAGTAACTATATATAGTATAATTTGGGCGCCGTTCTGGGGAGGAGCAGGCTAATGGACCATCAATGGCCAATCCCCCCCCCTAGGAGTATTTGTAATCTCACTGAGCAGAATATTCTCTCCTAAGTAATTTTTATTTAAATACCACCTTGCCCAATGTGCTAACACCCGAGAACCTCATAATATATATACATTATCTACTATACAATAGATAAATATATAATATATAAGTTATATATAAGTGATAGAACAGAAGAGCATATAATCTGGATGTATAAACTAACTGTATATTATAATATATATATATAAATATTATAATATTCATATTATTTAGACATAAAGTACATAAATATATAATTATTAAATTATAAAAAAGGGAACTGTCTCGGAAAACCGAGCGAGTTGTGAGGTTTTAAGGAGAAACCCTATCCCTTCATCAACAGGCTCTGGCAGCCAGATAGAGTTATACAAAAGCACGTTAACGAAGAAACCAATCCCACCAACTTCAAAACGCTGATGATGTGGAGTAGCAAATAGGAATCCGCGGGGTCGAATCGATTTGCCGTAAACCCAAACAGGAAAAGTTTGAAAAAAAAAGCCTGGCCTGCAATCTCCAGAACAGAAGAAGCGTCCGTGAAAACCAATTTCCTCTATTAAAATTACAAGGGAATGTCAGCACTGAATTGAATTGGCTTTGAAGTTCCTCAAGCTTCGGAATCTTTTTCCCGAGTTGGAATAATAGGATTGACAAATGCGTAGACGCAAAAAAAACGGAAAAGAGGATCCGATCCAGATTCTCTATACAGATTCAGCAAAAAAATCGCTGAATCAGAATACTGTGAAATGGAACGAGACATATGTCGATTCATTCTGGGTCAAAGCACCGGTCTTATTCTATTCGCAAAGTGCCAGCTTGATATACTCTACGAATTTGTTAAAAGACCGTTATAGTATATCTTCTCCCTTTCATTGTTAAAAATCAACGTGCATTAATTCTCAAATTTCGAAAAAGGCTCAGATAGCGAAAAGAGCTCAGGGCTAGCAAAAATTTTAACCTATATCTACAACAAGATGCTAGAGCAGAAGCAGATTAGTTATAATCAGGCCCGCTACGGAAGAAGATTGTGAGTGAAGGAATTTTCTTTGGACGGCCAACAAGAGATATCTGTCTGTGATACTTTCCAACGAAGAAAGGGATTGAGCCCTCAAAGTATTAAGTCCCGAATCCAAAGTTATTTTTTATTACGTTTTGCGAATATATACGACCAAGAGCTATTCCTTAAATAAACTTAAAGATAATTAATAATCATCACAGATATTTGTTCACTTTTTAACTGCATGTAGAGTTTTTCCCTCTCCCGGTTAGCTTGTACACACTCTTGGAAACACCAAGGATGCCCCGAATCCTCTATACTACGACGGAAAAACCTATATTGACTCGCGTGCGTGTTCTTGAGGATACACTTTGTTGCGAAGAAAGGTACGTTCCCACTTGCCGCTGTATGATAAACCCTTGTCCTTCTGAGAGCTAAGACACCGCTCATGTATAGCTCCATCCAGCAGTCGTTGTTATGCACAATCAGCGAATATCACCCAGTAAACACTATTAAATAATTCTGGATGCATTAATTTTTATTCAAACCAGGCTTCGATCTATATTAGTGACATAATTAGCTTTTTATTGGCGATCTACAGTATTAATAGGAAATATTGTATACGATGAATATTGAAGGAACTGTTATGGACATAGACAAAAATATTTTGCAATAGTTAAACCCTGGTTAAGGAGATAATCTGACTTGTTGTCATGAGAAAGCCGAAAGAAGTAGTGGAGCTGGTTAAAAAATATTATTGAATCCATTATACTTCCTGACAAACGACGTTCGATACTTAGTATAAGTACTAGCATAAGCTAATATTAATATAACAACCAGCCCTTAGGATTGATAAAAGTTTATTGCAGTTTGTGATTGGATATCCAAACTACGAACCCAATATAAGTGCTGCATTGGTTCTAGTAATGTTGATTGATAATTCAAGTCGGTATTGAAGCCAATCTTGTTATTGATATTTAATTTTATAGTGTTGTTACTGGGATATAGTTTATCAGAGGAAAATGTCCATGGATATTGGAAATGTATATATTGAATCAATATTAAAGAATTAAGTTTGACTATTAACGAAAATGCGCGTACTAAACAATAGCCTATTTACTGAATAGCCATATTTAAGTGGGCTTGAGAGTTCGGAAAAACTCCTTTCATTATTGAGTATGCTAATCTGCACAATTCTTGGCTAGGCGTATTCTAAAATATTGAGAGGATCGTTTTGTAGATTGTGTGTCTTATTTAGACATTCTATACAAATGTATAACACATTTGCTCCTTTATTGAAAACCATATTAAAATACAGAAGCACAATAGAATTCAATATACTGAACGTCAATGCAAATCAGAATGCATAAAGATGCCCTCATAGCACACAATCTAATATATTAAGATTGTGGTACAAGGCAGAGAACATTCTACAAACGGAGATTAATAATAAAAGCGTAGTTCAGAACTCAGCAAATCTAAGTTCATGTTTGTCTGAGCCGACTGATATTTATATAAAAAAAAAAATAGCAATATTGGCACCTATAATTTCTACTTTAATGAAATGTCTGTTATATCAACTATATATGATGTGCGCTATTAGAAAATGTAAGTCCACTGCAGTAATATACCTCCAATGTTTACAAGCCTATAGTTGTGTCTCCAATACTTCAGAGTAAAAGCCTGGAGATTTGTGCTCTTGTGAAACAATTGAATTCAAGTGGAGTAAAAGCTAAATACACATCATATATGATTCAGAATGAACTGAGAATTATTACCTGTTGAAATTATATAATCAAATATATTAGAGTTGTAGGTAAACACAATTTTCAAACATGTTCTCTCGTGTCTTATGCAGCATCAAGGGAAGTAAAGCAGAGTATATCCGATACGAGTACAGCTATCGATTATGTTGTATCGACTCAGAATGATAATGCTTAGAGCTCTTTACAAATTGATTACGTGAAAAAATTATTCTGGCTTTCTCCTCTTGAGACAGAGAGCTGAAGAGTCTGAAGCAATACCAGAGCCCCATATAATTATGTCTGTGCACACGAGATAGGATGTTTAACAATTAAGTTAACTTATGCGCTTATAGCTTGTTGAACTTGGTTTGATGGTGCTTCCATCAGCGACAAAACTCGCGCCAGAAAGAAAAGGAATGTCAGAGATTATGAATAAACTTTCCTTAATGAGATACAGACCCATATTCAAGCCCAACTACAATATTTTCTTTCATTTTGTTAATTATGTTTTACACCCTTATACGTTTCAACACGGCTATTACCTTAAATAAAGACCAGCTCAAAATACCGTTCCAACAATTCACGTTAAACAGGCTCGAGCTAGACAGTAGTAAAAAATATTATATAACATTATTCCGGTGAAAAGATCGTAGTCTCATAATTTGCGTGGCTAATATATGTTATAGCGAACACCAGTAGTCTAGTCCTGTCTCATCAGTACAAAAATTCACTAAGGATGATTGTGTGAAAGCAATTCATGTAGGCCAAGAATTAAATATATATCATTAGAGAAAACCATCTACTTGATTTCCGAGATTGTAACGCAAAGCCACTGAACGAACTATGCAGCATGTCCAGCTTTCATCAGCAGCAGGAAGTCAGCTGAGCACTATTTTTCTCATCCTCGTTTAATACATCCATATGACCGAACCTAATTCATAGCTATTTCTATTCATATTTTAGGCAGCCTATTGGAAAGCCTACTCATACTCTAATAGTAAAAATATTAGAGGAGGTCATTGTCACATAGAGAATAACTTTCAGATAATATTCATATTTAATACATGCATCGGAAACGAAAAGTAGTAGAAGCTCATTGTTTAAAGAATTTTCAAAAATAAGAATTCTTTGCAACAAGATTATAATTCCGTGCGAAGGTATCCAAGCGCATCCTCCTCGCTCTATCAACACCATCTGAAAAAGAGGTTTCTGCTGAGGAATTGCTGTACTTGCTTAACCGAAACTATTTGTAACTTCATCTTGATTCTCTCATTTCATCTTAGAGTATCAAATTTTTCGGTAAGTTCGAGACAATATAACATCGACCTTTCCGTGCATTTTGCACCCAGTTAGAACAAAAAGAAGAATTTTATATCCTCTCATAACCCGAATATATATAGAAAAATATGAACTCATATATAGCTGAGTTTTAAATTACACCTAATTGTGTGAAGCAGAATCTTGTTTAATTTCTGAATGATCATATAGGAACAAATAGATGAGAAAATGAAATACTCCAGCATTTCTTGAAGAGATTTCATCCTCTACATATTTTCCCGATACATTCTATCTATATCTGAACCAGTAACTTCGCAACCACTTTCCACCTACATTACGATTGAGGCGAGATTGAAAGATATTTAGTGATTCTTACGAGCTCAGTTATAAAAACGTTCTAAAGGTCATAACTTATTTCCAACGCAAAGATTTAATATGGACCCTCACCTGTATTTAACATAGGTACATTCCGTCTGGGGGGAGAAAAGGGGTATTTTTCGTTTCGAGCGAATATCAAATTATACATCTATGATCAATATAATTATAATTATATGAATGCTTGTAAAAAGAAAAAAAAGAAATATTTTAAGATTTAATTATTCATGTTAAAAAGGAAACACTCTTTAAGAATATAAGACTTCTTACTAGTTAGAATCACCACCAAATAACAAGCAAGGAAAGCAAAAGAACGAGTTGATAAGTTGGTTATTATACATCCACAAATCCAATCACATTTTTTATATAAAGAAAAAACTTAACATAATCTTTATTTAGATATTATGTGTAATCATCTTAGAAAGGCGTGAGTGAGAGTATATTAAGCAACAATATTGTATTACTTATGAGGTATCTATAGGTAAGATAATAATATTAAGATTACGAGTATTATATCATCAAAGATGATAGATATTAGTATATAGTTAGTTATATAACACAATATATTTATATTTTTTTTTTATTTATTATCATAATCTAGAAAATTATTAAATTATATATAATATATATATATATTATATATATATATAATATATAATTATAGTGATTATAGATAGTATTATATGAAGGTGTGGTAATATATATATAGTATATATAGTATATATATAGTATATATATTATAAATTTGGCCCCCCCCGCCTAGTTATTTTTCTAAGTTATAATCGGCCGCTCATATTATATGGATATAGCGGTTCTAATTATAGTAATAGCCGACCTAATATAGAATGCGTATAAATAAGTAATTCATTATACTTAGTAGTTACGGATCGTTATTCTATATATATTGAACACACTATAGAGACTATATTTAGTATATTATATTTCTATGTTTATAATTGCCTATATTAGCAGTATCATAGTGATATTGTATAAAATTATTAAGTGAGTTATATAAAGTATAAAAAAATGAGTAGACCAATTTTATGGTATATATAGTATAGTTAAATGGATATATAATTAGTGAGTTAATAAAAACTCTGATTATCCCACTTTCGTATGCCACCTAGATATATTATATTCAGTATATAAGTAATATAGATAACTATGCTAATTAGCTATATAATGTTTTTGCGTTGATTATATAGAACGGTATATATTTATATATATTTATACTGAGTTATTTGCTAATGAATTATTAATCTTTTAATGCATTTCTCAAACAGTCTCTCTTTTTTTCCTTATGACATTATAAGAGTACTAATCACTCGTGATTATATGCTTTTAATTTGTAGATAGAACTGTGTTGTTATTCTAGAGTTAGAGTTGGAATGTATATATAAATTCTAGATTGTGTGTTCAGTCAGATTCTCAAGTCTTTTACTTAAGAATGAGTTTATAAGGTTCAAGTAGCATTGAAATTGATCATTACAAGCACGAGAGAGCAGGACCTTCGATGTCAACAGTGATATGAAGAGAGATTCAAGAGATCATACGAAGGAAGTCAATGGGATATTAGAGGAGGATTCCTTGGCGGACGTGAGTGTTTACGCTTAATAGTATATTAAAAATTTGTATTGTGTAATGTTGAACTCCTGAAAGAAGGGGAAGATTGCAACACGTATTAATCTTACTTCGTCCGAAAAATGAAGGTTAGTTCATTTTAAAAAGCTAGTTTTCATTTTACAACACAAAATTATGGAGTTTTCACTATAATTTGCTAGACTTGTGTAATTTTTTCTGCTAAAAACTTCTTTTGATTGTTTAGTGAAATTATTGTTATCCTATGACCATATGTGCAGAGATTTACGAAGTAAGTAGAACTGCAGTAGAGATTATATTAGTAATTAATAAGATATAATATATAGATATATATATATATATATATATATATTATAATATATATATATAATATATTATATATAGTAGATATATATATAATTATATAATATAATATATATATATATATAGTATATTATATAATATAATATTAGAAAAATGATAGACGAGTAATAGAGAGATTAATAATAAGAGTAATATAATAGAGAGGGAGAAGTAATAAAAAAAAGACATTACGGAGAAGAGAGAGAAAAATGAATAATAAAGAAGTAAGAGGACGGAACTAGAATGTGAGAACATAATGTAGAAGAGTAAAGATAATAGGAGAGCTCAGATGAAAGAAGATAGAAGTAATAGAGAAGTAGAGAGATATAATAAATATATAGAATATATATATATAAAGTAATGTAGATATAAGATAGAAGATAAGATATAAGATGAAGAGGAAGAGAATGAAGAAGAGAGATGAGAGAGAGAAGAGAGATAGAGAGAACGAGAGATAGTATATTAGTAGAATGAGAGAGAGTAAGAGTATAAATTATGAGATAGAGATGAGATGAATGAAGATAGAGTATGAAGAAAGATAGTAAGAGAGAATGAGAGAGATATGAAGATATATATATAGTAATTTTTATTATTAAATTAATTATTTAGTAGTAATTTAAGTTATTATATCTAATTTATATTATTTAAATAACTAAGTAATATTTAATATATATAGAATGATATATATATTATAGTAATAGTATATATAATATAATATATATATATATATATTGTTGCAGTAAATTTGAAAAGGAAGTCAGATAAAAATGGAAATGGAGCGGTGAAAACGAAGAAGGATACCAAATTAAGGACGAGAACCAAGACTACCATCAAGAGGCAACCTCTACTCGCATAGTACGCATGGATGAACGAACCGCACACCCAGGACCCAGACCTCACGAAGTCAAGATATGGCGGTTCAGATTTCGATGCTAAGCTTTTCAGTGAGATGAACGAAGTCACCTGGAATAATAGCATTGGTAGATACGTTGGAATATTCATTTCATCTATGATATCGACTGAGAAAAAGAAACAGTTACTGAAAGAGGTTGGAATTCGCACAAGTCCCTATAATATTGGAGAATGCTAACCAAGCTATAAGAGGGAAATTCAATTGAGATGAATGTGGGAGAATACATGATTTCACCATGGCTGACATACTCCAGAGCGGCCTAAAGGGAACTGCGGAGAAGTTTTGTGATTATTACCAGACCAAATTATAAAAAGGAGTCGATCAGAGGAGTACCTAGGCGTGCATTTGAATTGATGAAGATAGAGCCTATCAACTAAAGTATAGAGAAAGAGAGGATGCATTGGTTTCTAAGGAAATCACTAGCAAAACAACACAAGTGGCTAAAGCTGACTGATTGAAGCGTGAGCAAGAGAATTTGTTCAGACAGAGGAATGTCGCCGTTAGACAGTCAAATTACCAGATTCTAAGAAAAATCAGTAGAAGAAAATGAAAAGAAAAGAGA
>JABUQX010033122.1:0-54903 GCA_015478945.1 Trachelipus rathkii
TCCCTTACCTCCCCAGACGTCACATTCTGTTCCCCCTCCCTACATCACAGACTAACTTGGGACACAACCACCGACCTACAATCAGATCACCTCCCCATCCTCATTTCTCTGGCCTCCCCCCACCAAACTCCCCCCAAAAAAGATCACCACATACACTAATTACAAAAAAGCTAACTGGAGAGAATTGAATCCCATATAAATCCCACACCAATAAATGACAACATCTTTACACACCTCCATCATTCATAAACAACACAATAGGATGTATTAAAATGATATATCGAAATATCGATATTTTGCCTGATATACTGATATTTTGCATGATATTTTCTTAGGCGATATATCGATATTTCGATATTTTTTCTTAATATCGAAAGCCGATATTCTTTACAAAAAAAAATTTTTTAAAGGCCGGAAAATATAAAATCTTATCCCTTTCCCCGACACCCTGAAGTGATGAAACCCTCTTTTCCCCCTTCGTTCGTCCCTCAATGTCGTGTATAAAATAAACCGAAAAATTGGGTTTTAGATTTTTCGTCTTTTCGGGAACCAAAAAAAAGGAGAGGGGGGATCGACATGGCACATACCACATAGTCAAATTGTCTTCTGAGTATTCACTAATTACTATTCAGTTATTCAGTGATCATGGATAATGCGACCCAATAAAATTTTGGAATGATAGTAAAAATGCTTTCCCTGCTATGTTTATGTTAGCAATGAAATATCTAATGTAAATGCGACGTCAGCTCGTCAGAACTAACAAAAATCATTATTAAACAGTCATACATTTGACTTCCGATACACGCTAACCAAGGTCCTTTTAGGTGCATTAGATGATAAGTATGGGGCTTTGTAATAATAGAGTATATATATATATATATATATATATATATATATATATATATATATATATATATATATATATATATATAAATAAAATATATATATTGTGAGATATATATATAAAAAAAAAAAATAAAACATAAAGGTAACTAATTGGAGTTACGTTGAATAAAAGGTAAGGATATATATTAGCTATCACAGCATATTTTATAATTTATTTATTTATTCTGAGACTGTTAAAGACTTTGCAGTCCACTCGAGATCAGCCTGATCCTGATTTACGTGTAACTCTGTGGAGTGTGTTCAGTGTCAGTGTGGACGAAGATAATCATTGCAGAAATCTATTACCGGAACAGGACTGTGAGTTGGTTTAAAGTTAACATACCGAGTACCGACTGGTTTAATTAATCATCTACTGGCGATTACGTTGTTTCGCTTAAAAATGTAATTAACTAAATTAACGATTTTATAATAGCTATTACTAAAAGTAAGTATTTGGGGTACATCACTACAGCTTTTCTTATGAAAAGTCGTTTTGCATCCGGTTCGAACTTCTTAAATATTATTTCATTTTTTACTAAAATTTTAATAGATTTCTTAAGATCCAGACTTCCAGAGTCGTCCAAGTGTCAGTTGTCTACCATCCACTTTAAATTAATTTCGTTGTTAGAATCAATATTTATTTTAGTAATTTAAATAAGAAATCACTGAAGATTCTACTAATACTTAAAAGTTATTTTTCATTTTTAATACGAAAAAAAAGTGACTTTATGATTATTGTTTAATTTTCTATTGAAACGCGATTTTCTTATTTATTCACTCGTCCACAAAAAGTCATAAACACCCCAGTTCCTCAAGATCCAACATCAACTCCTTCTAGCACAACTTCAGTCTTCAACCTCTTGGAGTTGGAAACTTGAAAGTTGGAAGACCTGAAAAGGAAGATCCTTTTTCCATTTCTACCACTTTTTTCTTCTGTACATAGGTCTGCTTCATATTTATAATTTAAAGCATTACCCCCCCCCCCCCCCACCACACACACATATACACATACAACCACATGGACACATACATTTTATAATCTAAATTCACACACACACACACACACACACACACACACACACACATACATACATACATGAGAGAGAGAGAGAGAGAGAGAGAGAGAGAGGAGGAGAGAGGAGAGAGAGGTTAGTATTAAGCCGTAATACTGTAAAATACCTTACAACTGATCATTGTTTAAGAAGGCAAATCTGTAAACAACAAAATTTCTGCCATTGTAAAATAAAAAACATCGTACATCCCTTAAACTTTGTTATTATTTTTTAATTTATCTTAGTTTTAATTTATTTTGTACTTTCTTAACTGAAATTTTTGCCCCTGATTCCTAAAAATGTATTCAATTTTAGTATAGCTATCGTTGTTTTTTTACCTATAAAGGGTCGCCGACCTTGGAGGATATATATATATATATATATATATATATATATATATATATATATATATATATATATATAGAGAGAGAGATATATATATATATATATATATATATATTGTATATATATATATATATATATAAGGTACTACTTATTTTTTTTGTGTGGCTTGTTTTCAGCTTTGAATTTCTGCAACAATTTCCGTTGTGTTGCTTTACTCCTTATTCGCTTATTCTACTCTGTTTTGGTTCTGTATCAACTACGATGAATCTTATTATAGCATAACCTGAAGACTCGTTCTTCTATGACTTACACCAAACGATTGTAATGAAGCTAATGGGTTCTTCACTCAAGGGTTGGAATTTATCGGCAGCCTGGCCGCTTAAAGCATTTAGATACCAGATACCTATCTATAAATCAACACAAGAAAGCAATTCCACTACAAGCCACTACAGGGGAGGATTCTCGCCTCCGAAGATTCTTAGTTATATAAAAGGCTTTCACTTTTATTGCATTAATGATTGAGGAGATTTCACTCCTAGCAAGTGAATTGATAAACATCCTTTGAAGACAACAGAGGGTAAGAGGGATGAATCATATAAAACAATCTATATTGCTGCTCACAGTACTAATTATGTATTAGAAAAATAATGCACCAAACAAACAAAACCTATTCACTCCTAACCCACATTCCCACCATCCATCCACAGGAATGTAACACAGATTCCATAAAAATGCAACGTGAAAAGACCTAAGAGTAATACAATAATAAAACATCCTCCACACATCATAATAATTACTTCACACATTATTACTATTACTATTACCATTAACTGCAACACACACATTATTACATTACTATTATTGCCATTATTACTATTACATTGTTATTATTATTATTATTATTACATTATTATTATTATTTACACATTTTTATTATTATTATTATTATTATTATTATTATTATTATTATTATTATTTGAACTCCTTTATTTATATACCTCCCAAATTCTTAAAACTTCATCTTGGGAATATCGGCCGGAGATTCATTTGATTGGAAATGATCAACGTTCACTCCACCATCCATTGGGATCGATATGCACAAAGTTTCACTCCACTAATGCTCTTCCTGAGCAAATTGATTGGAAATGATCAACGTTCAATTCACCATCCATTGGGATCGATATGCACAAAGTTTCACTCCACTAATGCTCTTCTTGAGCAAATTGTTAAAACTTACATCGTATACTCTGCAAATATTTAAGAAAAAACTTCATGATAATTAAATTGGCTAAGTTTAATTAAATATATATATATATATATATATATATATATATATATATATATATATATATATATATATATATATATATATATATATATATATATATATATATATATATATATATATATATATATATATATATATATATATATATACATATATATATATATATATATATATATATATATATATATATATATATATATATATATATATATATATATATATATATATATATATATATATATATACAATAGTATATATATATATATAGTCAGTCCACATATACATATGTATATTATATGTATATGTTTTGGTTAGACATGTACGCTTATTGCGTTAGTAAGTTTTTTCCCTTTGTATATTTTAAAATAGTATATAATAGTATTTAAATCCCTTTATAAATGAATTTACTTTAATTATATATAACCCTCTTTACGAAATGGTTTCACTTTAGCAATATTATAATGCACTACTGCACCAGGTGAACTGAGGAGACAGAATGAGGTGTGCCCAAGCTTTCTCGTATGCCCAGACCTGTGGCGATTGCCTAGAAATGCGTAATACCTACGGGGCAAGAATTCTTTATCGTTTAGGACTCCCGTCCTTGCAACGTTTCTATCGAAGTAGGAAAATAGAAAATAGGAGGAAAAGACAGGATCAGGCCTGTATGGTTTCTAAGCCAGGTTGATGTTGAAGAACCAATAAACGAGCGTGTGAAGAACGCTACTTTTGCTTAACAATTTTAGGTATGCAGCCAGAATGGCACCATACTCTAACATTCTTTTGCAATGGTTTTTTCCATCGACTTATATTTGCGAAGCATAATATCGATTCACGATACAGTCCCCTTCGCCAGGAATGAGAAACTGGTTATTATGGGAAAAACCATTTTGTTTATCTCAGGAACAAATCATAAAGAAATGAACAAGAATATTGGACATGAAAAGGAGGAGTTCTGGTGAACTAAACTTCTTCCTAGACGTCGAGAAAAAATGAACAATGAAAATTTCTATCATAGATTCCAAGGGAATTCCTCTCCTAATGAAAGTATTCTGGAAAGTAGGTTTAAAACGAATAGTTTGAAAACGGACAAGACCGAAACTCAATGTTTTATGGAAGCATATTAGAATGTATCTTTGGTTTTTTCCAAATCTGCGAAGGTAAATAGAGAAAGAAAAATAGATGTATAGCATGAGGATAAAATGTGGTTACCTCAAATGTGTCTCTCTCTAAAGAACAGGCATTTGGAAAATTATGTTACTTTATTAAATTTACGATTCCCTTTTATGCTATCTAAAAAGAAATAAAAATGTTTTCTCGAGTTATTATGATCTTTGGTAAATCACTTTGACCTAAAAGATTTTTGGTATTGGTCAATCGGTGATTTTTGGTAGCTTTCCTTTGATTCTATTATTCCTAGTAATGACTAGTATCTTACTTTTACTGGCCTAAACTTTTGGTCGTTGGCTAGAGTTAATAATTAGTGACATTCGTTTACTGATTTAAAGGAACAAGAGTATGTTAAAGCTTTTTACCATGCTTTTTGGTCCTTTGGACTTTAGTTTCATTCGTATACCATTCAGACTATCAAAGTTTCTTTTAAAATCTTACATGTTACATAAGCGACAAACAAACATTATTATGAATGTTATTACGACAGTTAAGCACTAGTTTTATTTTCTAAGGTTAGTAGTAACATTGTTAAAAAGAAAACTAATTCTAAGAACATTAGTATAAAGCTATAAGAAAGTTATTTGAAAATGTTAATTGAGGGAAGGGTGGATTAAGATTCACCATTTTTTATTAATTTCAAACCAAGTAAACTGGAACAAACACACGAGGAATATTTGATATATATATAGATATATATATATATATATATATATATATATATATATATATATATATATATATATATATATATATATATATATATATATATATATATATATATATATATATATATATATATATATATATATATATATATATATATATATATATATATATATATATATATATATATATATAATGACAGTAGAGAGGTTAAAAGAACCATATTCTCACACAAACGTTTTCACTATCATCTCTACAGTTTACCAAGCAAGAAGCAACTAGCTAAAACAATACTGGTAGAACCTGAGTTATTTGCAAACCCTTTTTTAGGATACTTCTATGTGTTCGACCCTCACAATTCTAAATACTCGTCAGTACCTAATGTTAACATTTCAAAACATCCCTTTTAATATTAGTATCAAAAGCTATTAGTATGGCATCAGTCTTAGATATAATTATGCTTTCTACTAGAAGAAATGTTAGTATATTTTTATTATTTAACAACACTACTGTTTAAAACAACTGTTAGTATCAACATTTAAAAATAAAAATATTAACGGAAGTGTTCATGCTTATCATCTTCCTGATTAAAAACGTGCTAAGCGTTAAACAAAATGTTAAAATTAATGGCAAGGTTAGTTGTCATTCTCTTGCTGTTTTTATTATTTTTATCTTTCTTTTAAAAGAAAAAATCTTTTCTTTTCGAATTCATTTTCGCAATGAAAATTTGGGCCCTCCCTCGATGATTAAACTCGTAGGTAGGTATTGATAAAAATAATAAAACATGATCGGCAAAAAAAAAAAAATTTCCAATTTTTTACCATTTGAAATCACATATCTATCCAAGTTTTCGCGTAAATTATACATATGCGGTATGAAATGTATAAAAAATTTCCGATCAAAACTTAAATTATGTGTCCTCTGGACTTAAAAAAAAAATATCTTGATGCTAACCAAGTAACTTATTTACATAAAAACCGCTTAATTATTTATACAAAACGTTCCCCTAATAACTCGATATGATATCTTAAATGGAATTAAAAAATTCATACCTATGAAACAATTCGAATATTATACTGGCGGTTACTCTAAAAGTTAGCAAGCAAATTGAATACAAAGCGATGTAAATAAAAATAAAAAAAAATTTCCTTAAAGTTATATCGTACAAACGTAATTTTATTTTTAGCTTTGGTCCTTTCCATCTATTTTCCGTGGATTTTGTCTCTCGACAAGCATCCAACTACGTCGATAGATGAGGCATTCATCGGTTCCTCATCGACAAGGAAAAGAACCTTTAGCATTTTCTATGTTGGTTCTTTCTCTACCTCTTACTTCTTACCTCCTATATTGACTTGATGAGACTTATGGTATTAGAGACCACTATCTCCTTCGTACTTGCTCATAGCCCTAAAAACTTTTATCGTGACCCAACATAGTAGTTTATCGTAAGTACATCCTTAAAACATACTTAAAACAAAAATATGAACAAAAATATGAACAAAAATAGGAACAAAAACTACTGAACTATTCGCCAACCCAATTGTTAAAGCTCTCTAACATAATCGATTGTCGAAAGTACATCCTTAAAATCATACTTAAAACGAAATATGAACAGAAATATGAACAAAACTATATGCTAGATTGTTTACTGAACTATTCTCCAACCCAATACGATTAACTTTCCTGTCGCTCTGATTCTGATCTTGTTTCTTATCTCCGAAATGCTTCTTCCATCTTTACTCCCTTTCTACTGCTCCAAACTTTTAGAAACTTTTGATCAAAACGCGTGGCTAATGGTTAGAAAGGACTAATCGTTGGTTGGAACTACAACAGATTACTAAAAAATAAAGCAAAATACAGCAATAAACTGATGAAAAGGTCATGTATTCTTCCTATTTATACTCTAGTTCTCCATGTAGGAGCATCTTTTGACATCTTAATTCCTAACGAAAGAAAAAGAAATACTTTTTAGGAAGAAATGTTTGACTATTTCTCACATATGATCAACTTAAAATTTAAGACAGTGTTGCACCCCTTCTCTCTCTCTTCTCTACTCATTACATCAAATCAATCAATTTATAGCCTATATTCGTAATCCAAACTAATGATCATGCAAATAGAATATCCTAACTAAAATATTGCAAAATCAACTTCTTAATCCACTACAAATATTGACTCAATCTCCATAGGACACTGTTTTGTCTTCTCTCGTTGTTTTTATCTTTCTTTGGCGATTTTGCCTATATGGAGTGGTACTTGTAGTCCCCATTTACGTTCCCATTTTTTCTCCGGAGGGTATTCATCGCCCTTTTTCCGATCTCCATTACTTTCATCGCCTCTCATACGATTGTCAGATGCGGCTTTGAAGTTGCAGCAAAAACCCAACAAGATTTATATACTAGAGAAAAGGTTTACAGGACCTATAGAATCTAATCAACGATATGCTAATTAATTTTCTAATCCAGACTAATTCATGTTTAGATGCAAACACTTATAAAATAACTAAATATAAAGCGATTTATATACCAATTCCACGAGATTTACTCCTTCGAAATTACAGTACAGGCATCAGGCGGTGTTTTTCTGTTCTGTGATCTTCTTTGGCTATCATTCACCACTACCTGTCCAACTGAGACTAGCCAATGGCCTACTAAATCCTTTATTCAAGCAGCATCTAAACTCTCATAAGGTTTGTCGGCGAATCAGGAGGACCTTAGTGTGAATGTTTGATGTCTGTCCCGGTCTACATCTCTGTCCTTTACCATTCAGAACCTCCGAAACATGGCCTAATTTTTTGTAATATTATAGATAAGGCAAAATGAATATATTGCAAGATAAACTATGACAACTTAAGATTAATAAACTTTCTTAATCTAGTCTAAAGGTGTAATATTTACACAAAATTTATACAAAGAATCCTTATATATCCAAATTTTCGCTTCTACTGACAGATAGATCCATACACATAAGTTGTTTTATAGGGTATTTTTCGGACTCTAAAGATGTTTTCTTAGCGATCTTTTTTGGCTGGCAATCTTCTCCTCTCTCCTAGTTTAAGACACTTTCAAAATCTCACGACTAAAACTTATTTTAGTACCTTCCACAAGAGGGGTGAGCAATCACTGTGAAAGTGAACTTAACTCTGTCAATCGGAGTTCTTCTGAGGGTACTTGGGCATTTTCCACTTCTCTGACTCCATCGGAAGGTAATTCTGCCTTTTCCGCAATTTCCCATTGCTTCCTCATTTACCGACTCTCCTTCCTCAAACTGAAGATTGATTGAAGCAATTGCTTCATTGCCAAGACCGAAATCTGTGTCTTACCCTATTAGTTTTTCAAAAGCGAAATGTAACCAGTGTGCAGCTCCTTTTCCGATTTTAAAAATCTATTTCTATTATTTAAATTTCTCTCCTTCTGTCCTCTTCAATGTCCCTAAACCTCCTTCTCTATAAGACTGGCTTTCAGGGTCCACTTCCTGTTGCCATCTTTTGAGAAGAGCTAACAAAACATACTTCCAAACCCATTTTTTTAATGAATTCTTTCGTGGCTTTCCACAGAATGGAGAAATGAATATTTTCAATGACAAAAATAATAAAATAAAATAAAATGCTGCCTATTATTCAGGATTCTAATCCGTTACTTTTCATAAAAAATAAAGAAAATGTAATATTTGACCGAAGTAAATGTCATTTTTCGCAAAAATGACATCTGTTAATGATATATATATATATATATATATATATATATATATATATATATATATATATATATATATATATATATATATATATATATATATATATATATATATATATATATATATATATATATATATATATATATATATATATATATATAGAAAAAGATTAAATCTTATACATATGTATAAAGAATATTAAAATAAATGTTATATAAAAACAACAAACTTGAATTATCCATTATAAATTTTCGGAGTCAGTGTGAATCTTACTATTTTCCTCTCTCTCTCTCTCCCTCTTAGACTTATCCGAATGGCTCGTTCTTCGGCTTTTATTTCAGATATCTATCTGGAGAACCAAATTGACTTCCCTCTTTTCTAAAATAAATAAAAGAATTATTAGCAAAACAGTAAACATATTCAAATAAGTGCCTGTGCGCCACGCGTACAGGTCTCAACGACATGCAACATATAGTGTATCCAGATCTGCAGATGGGGATAAACGAGGCCTCTCCTCTGCTTATACCGACATGCTTCTTCTAAGGCTTATTGTGCACCATGGCAGATGGGATTACGACTATCATGAAGACTTCAGGGTCCCTTCTGGAGGTCTCTCGGGTCGTAAGGGATGCAACCCTAGTCGACCTCTACCTCTGGGGTTAACTACAGAACTACAGAAACTCGAACTGTTTATGCTAGAACTTTTAATATTTTATCATAGGAAAAATTCACCTATCTATTCAAACCCTTTTTTCACTCTTTTCTGACTCCAAAATTTTTTACAAATGAAACAAATCAAACTTGAAAATGAGATTAAAAATACATGCATTCCCATATAATTTCAAGCGCTATTATAAGGGATACAAGCATATTTTACATGCATATACTCTCACACAATATCTTTTCATCTATATATATATATATATATATATATATATATATATATATATATATATATATATATATATATATATATATATATATATATATATATATATATATTTATTTTTTAACAAATATATTATATAGGTACTGGGTTCTTAAAACTTTTGATCGTCAATTTTTTTTTCTACCTTTCTTGAATTTATGAAAACGGATATTGTTACTTTATATTGAAATTTACAAACAAATATATAAAGAAAACTAAAGAATCTTATCTCCTTAAAATTTTTTAATGAAATTTTAAGGCTATTTTGTGAAAATGATGTTTAATTTAAACTATTCTTGAAGGAATACTAGAATTTACAGTTTTAAAAAAACTCATTTACCATAGTTTCATCACTACTTCTACTATTTACGTATACCTTAACATGCAAATACACCCTACACATGCAGATAGGTGTACATGGATATACACAAACATATCTACAGCTACATACATAGATATATATATATATATATATGTATATAGTTATATATATATATAGTATATATATATATATATATATATATATATATATATATATATATATATATATAGCAGAGAGTATATATATATATATATATATACATACATATATATACATACAAAGATTTGGGGCGGAACGAATCCGGTATTTTCTCTTTGAGAAGGGATGGGGTTTGCTTAAACTTAAAGACATGTACCGTATAATTAGCAATATCAATCTTCTTGATTCAAGGTATGTTTGGGGGCCTGTATATATATATATATATATATATATATATATATATATATATATATATATATATATATATATATATATATATATATATATATATATATATATATATATATATATATATATACACAAATATATATATACCCACTCTGTGTCTTACCCCTCTCCCTCTCTCCTACATATGCATTTAAATTTCTTCTTCCTCCGCTCCCTCTCTTTTCGCCCAATACTTCCTTCGACTGTCATCTGGCGGGGTGAAGGATGTTGGGGGTTCACACCTACACTTGGAGGTGCAAACTGCGGGGCCGTAGGCTCCATCAATTTCAAGTGGATTTTTACCTGTGGAAGGCT
This sequence comes from Trachelipus rathkii, assembly GCA_015478945.1. Lineage (NCBI taxonomy): Eukaryota > Metazoa > Arthropoda > Malacostraca > Isopoda > Trachelipodidae > Trachelipus > Trachelipus rathkii. The sequence continues at coordinate 11,091 of JABUQX010033122.1, forward strand.
GATCAAAAGCTTCCATCACTTGCATCTTTCCGGATTGGTCCAAATTTTCTTTCGACGTGGGGTTTGACTCCTCTGGGATCAACATTGTGACGAGTTGGGGGGGAAGTAGCTAATTTCCGCCCGGTCTTTCCTTTCACCTTGTCTGTCTCCACTCGAGCCTCTCCATTCAATGCGGTTTCCCTTTCCCTTTCCTCACATTTAGGTGTTAGAAACCTACGTGACTTTCTCATTGAAGAGACTGTTTTTCCCCTCTGGGATACTGACAAATCGACTTTCCGATAGGGATGAGATTCAACCGCGGCGTGTACGTATTTAACTGGCCAGACGGCCTCCCTATGAGAAAGACGCTTGTCCGCCTCGTGTGCGGGTGTTTCAGCGAAAATTTGGTTCGAATCCTCAATTCTCTTCCCTCTGGACCCTCGGGTCTGGGGCACTTGCTTCTCCTTTTTTTCGGGATCTCTTACTCTCTTAATTTTTTGGATAAATAGAGGGAATGGAGTGTCTCTATCACCTGTATAGCTGACAAACTCCATCATGGCTTCTATCGTAAATTTTGCTCTGGAAACTGTACTTTCCTTACATATGAGCGGTGTTTCCCTAGGAATTGGCTTCACTGCTAGGCAAGGTTTTTTCGCGCTATTTTTACAAACTACTCGTATCTTTGTCTGAGCCTCATCATCTTCTTCTCCTTTGTTTTCCTTACAAACATTGAGGGGGACTTGGGCTCCTCCTGAGCAAAGCGCTGTGCCCTCGTTTTCACCTTTCTCTTTCTCTCTCTCCTTCCCTTTCACCGCTCCTTCCTCATTTTTTTATTCTATCTTCTCCTGTTTCTACTTCTCCCTCCTTTTTTACTTTCTTCTCTTCAGTTGGGATTGGTGTATCAGCGCCCCCTCTTTCAGGGTGTGGCGAGATAGCTTCCCTTTCAGGTGGGGAAGGTTTACCCACGACTGTTGTGGTACTCCCCATCAAGTCTTTTTTTTTTCCTCCTCCATCTCCTCTGGAGCTGAGGGGTCACACGACTCGACCTGCAATTCGTTCTCGGCCATTAGTAAAAGTGAAAGTAAAGTGGGTTAGTAGGGTAGTGGAGCTGTTAATAGTTGAAAAATGAGGAGAATGGTTTTATTGGGAATAAAGATTTATGAGATCAAAATCTATATGAACTATACTAGCAAAAATATTTGCGAATTTCTTCAATTGTTTTTTTTTTTTTTTTATAAAAAACTAAAATATATCAAGCTCTGCTTTAATTACATGAACATCAATTTCAATTGAAATGACAAACTCAGTGTTAATTGAAATTACAAAAAAAATATTAAAATTTAACATAAAAATAAAACTGCTTCAATAAAATCCTCATATCGATCGTGATTGCTTTCATTAAAATCTTAACTCAATTATGTCTAATAATGGAAATTATAACACGCGATAGTAGTAAACGCATATTCCTGTTAAAACAATTTTCCTTAATTAGGGAAATAGACCGAAAGTTCCTACTCCCTATTTTCTCATATCTCTTTTATCCTTCAGGCTTACATCTCCCTCCAAATATGCAAACAAAAAGCCAGCTGTGATTCCTATATAAGCCTCTACCGTTCTCAATACCTATGCTCCACTCGCCTGTCTGAAATCAATATGGTCTTTCTTACACAAAACATGCAAACTGCACAATACTGTGTACTCAATGTGAGTCGCCACTGCAAGTACACTAGCACACATACATACACAATTATATCATAATTTAATAATATATATGTATATATATAGTATATATTTTATATATAATTAATAATATCTTAATATATATATATATATATATATATATATAGTATATATATATATATATATAACTATTATTATACTATATAAATAATATATATATATATTATAATACTATAGTAATGATCAGTATATATACTCAAGATTTATATGATAAATCAAATATGTAATTTGAATGTGGAATTGATTGGTTTTTCCAGGATTAAATTTATTTTTTATTTTAAAACTCAATTGACAGAATTTGATGAATTAAGTCAGTTAGGCCAGTTCCTGCTTTCCTCGCCATATTAATTAAATACACCATAACACAACTTTTAAATCCAATCAATTCTTATTTGCGATAAAACGAAATAATAAAAGAACAAAGAGATTTTTTCTCTCCACTACTTTTCTATTTCAAAGGTGTTTCGAAGTGAGACTTATTTGTCCTTGACTCTACGAGAACAAACGGTTTGGCCAGTATGGCACGTTCTCAAACTCTCACCCTTTTACGTATGCTCCGATGTGTGGATTTTATTATCCCCCGTCAATGTTGCGCTCAATTCGCAACACCATATATATATATACTATATATATATACTTAATAATATATATAATATATTATATATATATATTATATACCTATATATATTAATTATATATTTATATAGTATATATAATTTATAATTACTTCATATATAATATATATATCTATATATATATAAAATATTAATACCTATATATTTATATACCTTTAAAATTTATAAAATGAAATGTTATTAAATATTTTATCCAGCAATAAATTTCTTTTTTATTTTTAAAATTGTTTAAGCGCTAATTAAATGAATATAAAATTAACTTTTTTTCTTTTAAAAAAAAATAAAACTTCTACCCGATTTTGTTAAGGGAAGGATTTTTTCTCCTCGTCTACCGCTGTATTGCTTTCGCTTGCTTCTTCTAAGACTCTTCGTGGCCGTCGGTGAACGGGAATGTGGCTTTGTGTGCCAGCGTAATGTTCGCGCGCGCGGATAGTATTTGTGTGTGCGTTCTTGCGTTCTCCACTTATGCTTTGTCTGTACACAACCTATTCCTGTACAAATAGCTTACGTGTGTGGCGCAGCTGTTAATATATTAGTATATATCTACTCCAACAACAATATATTAAATATATATATATATATATATATCAATAATATATATCTATATAGTATATATTATATAGTATTTATATAATATATATATATTATATATGACTAAATAGCTACTAATATATATTTGACACACACGAATGCAAAATTGAAAGGGTTATTATAGAAATAAAGATTAGCCTATCTAACACTTCTATAAAGTGCCCTCCCTTTTCACACACAAACAGACAAACCAACCCTCTTATTTAAAAATACTTAATATTAAAATTAATTTATTTTTTAATCAATTTTTGTATTAATTTTTTTTAATTAGTTTTATATTTTAATTTTACTTAATTACACAATATTTTTTTTTTAAAATTTAAAATTTTACGTTCCTTTATTGAACTTATCTTTTTTCTTTTGATTCTGGCTACTGCCAAAATCAAATTTCTGTGGGAGGCCTTTTCCTCTCTGCGTTTTTTGACTGTTGCCGAAACTGGTTTTGGGCGCTGAGATGATGAGGAGACACGATCCTTGGGTTTTGTGCACAGGGGAGTTTAGTTAATTAAGACGCCTAATCTATGATAAATTATGTACTGCTATGACTTTTTTAATTTACAACTGATTATCTTCTTTGGAAATTAACCTCTATACCCTTTCAAAAGATTGTTTTTATTTTATTTTATCAAAACTACTACTTTCTAATCCGACTACGACTACGTATTTTATACTATTTCTTGCCACTTCGACGGCAATCCAATTCTTGCCACTTCGACGGCAATCCAATATTTTTGCCACTTCGACGGCAATCCAATATTTTTGCCACTTCGACGGCAATCCAATTTCTTCTTTATTCACTTACTTTATCCTGGCAAGGTCGCCAGTGTGGCTTATATTTATTTTTTGTGTGTGTGGGTTTCTTTGTTTCTCTGTGTCGTGCTATTTATTCCAATATATTTCTGCAACAATTTCCGTTGTGTTGCTTTACTCCTTATTCGCTTATTCTACTCTGTTTTGGTTCTGTATCAACTACGATGAATCTTATTATAGCATAACCTGAAGACTCGTTCTTCTATGACTTACACCAAACGATTGTAATGAAGCTAATGGGTTCTTCACTCAAGGGTTGGAATTCATCGGCAGCCTGGCCGCTTAAAGCATTTAGATACCAGATACCTATCTATAAATCAACACAAGAAAGCAATTCCACTACAAGCCACTACAGGGGAGGATTCTCGCCTCCGAAGATTCTTAGTTATATAAAAGGCTTTCACTTTTATTGCATTAATGATTGAGGAGGATTTCACTCCTAGCAAGTGAATTGATAAACAATCTCTTTTGAAGACAACAGAGGGTAAAGAGGGATGAATCATAAGCATATAAAACAATCTATATTAAAAATGTCACAGTACAAATTATGCATAGAAAAATAATGGCAATTAAACTAAACAAAACCCATTCACTCCTAACCCACATTCCTACCATCCATCCATATTGTAGATAATACATGTAACACAGATTCCATAAAAATGCAACGTGAAAAAGACCTAAGAGTAATACAATAATAAAACATCCTATCTAGTTACTGCATATCATCATTATAATAATTACTATTATTATTATTATTATTATTATTATTATTATTACAATTGTTATAATTGTTATTATTATTATTATTATTATTATTATTATTATTATTATTATTATTATGGTTATTATTATTATTATTATTATTATTATTATTATTGTTATTATTATATGGTTATTATTTTATTCATATTATTATTATATTATTATATTATTATTATTATTATATTAATTATTATTGTTATTATTATTTTAATTATTATATTATTATTATTATTATTATTATTATTATTATTATTTGAACTCCTATTTATACTACCTCCCAAATCTCTTAATATTTCGATGTTGGGAATATCGGCCGAGATTCATCTTGCTGATTGAAATGACAACGTTTCACTCCACCATCCCATCCGATATCGATATGGCATCTAAAGTCTCAACTCCACTAATGCTCTTCCTGAGCAAATGATCTGAAATGATCAAACGTTCACATTCACCTTATCCATCTGGGATCGGACTATGCACAAAGCTTTTCGCTCCCAACTAATCGCTCTTCTGAGCACACGTTGTGTAAGACTACATCGTATATACTCTGCTGCATAATATTTAAGAATCGAGTACCTTGGTCTAAAATATATAATATGATTAGGTATATTAATTAATATACTATATATATACCGTGATAACTCTATAATACTTATATAACTCATATATGCTCCAGCTCTATAATACCCATTATATACTTCACTACACTAATACTTCTACCTTATATATAATACTATTATCATACTAGTTACTATTATACATATATATTATATATCATATATTATATATAATATACATAATATATTATATATACTATATATATATATATATATATATTATATATATATATTATTATTATATATAATATATTATATTATATATATATATATATATATATATATCATGTACACTATACTATATAGTTCAGTCCACATATACAAATATGTATTATATGTATATGTTTTTGGTTAGACATGTACGCTTATTGCGTTAGTGAGTTTTTTCCCTTTATATAGTTTAAAATAGTTTATAATAATATATTTAAAACCCCTCTATAAATAAGTTTACTTTAAATATAACCCTCTTTACGAAATGGTTTCACTTTAGCAATATTATAATGCACTACTGCACCAGGTGAACTGAGGAGACAGAATGAGGTGTGCCCAAGCTTTCTCGTATGCCCAGACCTGTGGCGATTGCCTAGAAATGCGTAATACCTACGGGGCAAGAATTCTTTATCGTTTAGGACTCCCGTCCTTGCAACGTTTCTATCGAAGTAGGAAAATAGAAAATAGGAGGAAAAGACAGGATCAGGCCTGTATGGTTTCTAAGCCAGGTTGATGTTGAAGAACCAATAAACGAGCGTGTGAAGAACGCTACTTTTGCTTAACAATTTTAGGTATGCAGCCAGAATGGCACCATACTCTTAACATTTCTTTTGCAATGGTTTTCCATCCGACTATATTTGCGAAGCATAATATCGATTCACGATATATATATATTGGATTATAATATATCTAATTATAATCGGATTATAAAATAATCGAAATATCGATGTGGGCGCTTTTTTTCTGACGATAATATCGAAGGCGATATGATATTTTTTAAAATATCGATATATCGATTTATCGATATTTTTTAGATATCGGGCATCCCTACAACACAATAATTAAATCAGTCAACCTCTATATACCTAAGGGTCAAAGAAAATCCTACAACCCCAAACTATCCCCCGAAATCAGTCAACTTATTAAACAAAGAAACTCCCTCCGAAAACTCCGACCAACTATACCCACATTTAACCACTACACCCAAATAACTAACCTAAACATTCAGATCTCCAATCTCATAACCACCAACACCACTAACAAGTTTACAGAATACTTACAAAGCAACATCTCACGTATAGATAATAAGAAAACCTGGCAGGTTATCAAAAAACTAAACAATTCGTAAAACAACCCCCCTCCTCACACGATCCCCATCCTTGCCCACAACTCCCTCCCTTCCTCAAAACAACAAGCGACAGCCTTGCGAAACCACTATGCTAATATCTCCTCCCCGTAAACCACCACCCCAATATAGGTTATAAAAGAAAAACTCAAAAAAAACTTCCCTCCAGATCACAACCACTCCACCTCCTTATTACAACCAACATGAATATCAGAGACACATCAAATCCCTTAAAAACTCACCAGCAACAGGTCAGACTCAATCTCTAACTTCCACCTGAAACACCTAGGAGAAAAGCAATTCCCTCATCACAGAAATCTTTAACAAAACCTACTTGAAACTCAATTATATACCCCAATCTGGAAACAGCATTTCCTTCTCCGCAAAATCTTAAACCCAAAAAAGACCCGCAACATCCCCGCCTCCATCGCCACTCTCTCTCCTCTCCACTATCAGCAACTGCTGGAGAAACTAATATTAAACAAAATACCCCACACATCACCCTCCCAGAATTTCAACACGGATTTAAAGGCAATCATTTCATACAACAACTCGTCGTCACACCACCCTCCCTTCTCCACCCAACACAATTCTCACCGGCTTCAACCCACATCCACCAATTCACACAGATCCATACTCTACAGCCAAAGACATTAACCAACAGCCTTCGACACCACCCTGTCCTCCACACTACACTTAATATCACAAACTATCTTCCATCCCCTCCATAAAATAACAATACGACAAAAATGCCTATCTCAACACTTCCTCAACCAATCGATACGTCAAGTCCTCCATAAATAACACAACTCTCACACTCCATAAAAGCTTACAAAACGGCGTACCACAAGGCGCCATTTTCTCCCTCCATTCCTCTTCAATCTCTTCACACTAGCAAACAGTGCCACTTCTACCAAACCCATTCCACCAAACAAATCACAATACGCAGACGATATCAGTCTCATTTCCCAACATCCCACTCGTAAATATAGCCACCCAACACACCCAGAAAACCTACAAACTATTAGAAATTTGTTACTACCAAAGAAATGGACAGCCTCCCCCCTCAATCCTCCATCCACCCTCCTAACCATAGACCGCCACCATCCCCATTCCACCCAATAGTCTACTTGAACAACAACTCCTCCTTCCATTAAACGAAACCCCAAAAATATTAGGACTCACTTGCGACACACATATGACTTTCTCCCCCCACATCGACCAAATTGCTTCCTCAACCCAACGGAAATTAAATACCCTCCGAACCCTCTCCCAACACACTTCAGCGACAGAAAACACAACCCTTACTACAATCTACAAACAACTCCTCAGAACAATATAAACTATGCCTCCCATGCATGGTTCCCACAATGTCACAACCCAACTTAAACAAATTACCAATTACACAAAACATTGCCCTTAGAATAATCAATGGATGTACTAAAACAACCCCCATCCAGATTTACAAAGATGAGCCACATATTCCTATACCCATCCCACCACACTTGAAGATTAGGGACACACATGCATTTTTCCAGAAAACACGCAATCCAACCCATCCATGCCACCAAATACTCTCCAACCCCCAACCCCCTGACATAGACTAAAATCCCCTCCCTCCTCACCAGCCAAACTTTATAAATGACATCTACAACACATCCCCCTCACCCCCAAATAGGTCATTATGGCTCACTCAACTTCCAATACATTCAATTGAACTAACACATATTTTTACAAAACCGCCCAATAAACAATCTATCTAATACCCCCATCAACAACATCTCCCTATAGAAGAATCACTGTCCAGAAGAAGATACCAAATTAACCTCGCCCGAGCAGATCAGCGTCACAACCCCACATCTTTTGCAATATAAATTCAGATTCAGACTTGACAACGTTGCTGTCCCCTCTGCCAACAGATGTCGTATTCCCAGGACACAATGGGCACTCCTTCTGGATGCCCCGCCCTCGTGCCCCCGTCCGTCTTCGCTATATCTTGCTCTTCACGACCTGTGGAACCGCCGAAAAGCGGTGGCCGGCTTTCTAGAGGCGGTGTGGCCCCTCAATGAAGGTGGGCCAGGGGCAGAAATTATATATATATATATATATATAATATTATATATAAATTCATATATATTTATATTATATATATAAGTATATATATATATATATTATATATATTAATATATATATATATATATACTATATATATATATATTTATATATTATATATATATATTAATATATATATATATATATACTAATATATATATATATTAATATATATATATATATATATATATACTTCTTGCGACCCTAAGTTAGTCTATGTGTTGAGAAAATGTATTTTATTCTTTTTATTTTTTATATTTTTATTTTACACAATTAAAACAATTTGTAATTAAAACCAATAAAAAGGGTTTATTCTTTTCTGCTACAAGTATACATCAGTATCATATCCTGCAAAGTTGTAGGGTGGTTTTCGTTGAAGTTTTTCTTCCATTTTGAAAAATATACATAAGGATGTTTCCAAATGGAATGGAAATATCAATATTTATCTAAACTCATAGTTTAAATAAGTAAGTTGAAAACCTCAAAAGCTGCAGAGAATCCATAAAAATAGTAATTGGCTAAAACGTTCGTTTTAATCAACCTCTCCGGCATGAAATTTTTGGATGAAAACTTTCCCCGGTATCCAAAAATTTAACATTTTTTTAGTTTATTGATAACATTCAGCTATCAACTTTGTAAACAAAACAGTTGAGGTTTATTTGGTAAGCTTTAAGAAAAAGTATCAATATACTGATTCATTATTTTTAAGGGAAAAGTTTTTTTTACGCTCCTTACAACTATTCAACAAAGAAACATTTTTCAATTTGAGTATCTAGTTGTCAAATTCAGATTGACCTGCATGTTAATTGTATTGTGATAAAACTAAAGTTCAAATTGTCACTGGTTTTGCTCTAAACTAAATAGGAAAGCTCAGTACTGAAAATCGAAATTCAATATCAAGTATTTTATTTAGTTTGTTGGTTAAGGAATACATAATTGTCATTTTTTATCCATAGAAAGTTTATTTGATTTCTATACAAGATATTTATTACAAGATTTAATTAAACAATTCACTTTCTAGGACAATCACAAAACTGTTAGTATAAGGCAATATAACAATGAATTAGAGATTAGCAAAGACATAGATCTAAAGCAACAAGTGTGTATATAACACTTCTAGCATTGGTGTGAACTAGAATTCACAATTGTAGTATTTTCAGTCAGTCCTTTTCTTGTTTACATAAAGGACTACATGGGGTAAGGTTATCTTCAATATCACATTTTTCATTTGTTTTATCGAAATACTGTCCTTCTGGGCACTGATACCGGTTTTCTTTCTTAGGAAACCCTTTCCCCTTGCATATATAAAAACCTCTACAATCGTAAGGGTCCGGAATTTGAGTTAACGCTTTATGACAGTAGGCAGTACATTCATCACAACATGAACAACACAAAAATTTACTTTGCTGACAGACGAGTCCATCAAAATATGGAGCCTCAGGAGGACATTTTGTTTTGACTTTGATTTTATCTGGTGAGCATGTATAAAAAACTGAACAATCTTTCATATCGGCAATCCTTTCATAGCAATACTTAGAACATTCTCCAATGCATGTTTTAAAGCACGAATTATCGCATTTATAACGAAAACGTCCCATACAACCAGGAGGGATAATGGTTTGATGTTGAAATGTTTGATTATATGGACACTTAATTGGTGCATCGGAAGCTCTCTTAATGTTTTTGGAATTTTTTATACAAATGAAATAACTATAACAATCTAAAGGGTTTGCAACTTTGTAGCCTAATTGAGTTTTTTCACATTTTTTATCTGGATTGCATTCTGTTACGCGAAATACTTTTACCACTCACTTTTTATTATTTTTATTTTTTTTTTCTATTACTATTTCTTGAATATAATCATTCTTAACATGGACTCCTTGATAACTTTCGCTAGCAGTTTAATCCAGTGTGTCTCTTCTCGCTCTTCGCTCAATCGATTAGTGCATTCGTCAGATGTACGAATCTTTCGATCGTTGACTTCACGTTACTTTAACGTAGAAACAAACCGTGAGGAACCAGATCAGATCACCAAGCGAGAAATAATTTTTCACACCAAACCACATCCCAACACCTGCGTGGACCCGGGACAAGCACGTGATTTGTCGGCGACAATTTTCACTATGCCGTTAGAACCATTTGTCATTTGCTTGAATATCTTAATGTTTTGTATAATACTTTCTTCGAAAAAAAGGTTGCTCCTGATTTATGTTTAAAGCCAGAAAACTGGTGTCTTGCACAACAATTCAAACTAACTACCCTAAGAATCAGATCTTCAGTAAGTCATTTCCTTGTACATTAATCATAGTTGTAGAACCCCTGTAACCAGATGATGGCTGATTAAAGAAGACAGACTGGAGGATGAACCTTTGGATTCTTTGGCTTCTTGTGCAAATCTCTGTGGTGCACCGACCACACTTACAGGCATTCGAAGTATTCTGCTTGGTCTACAAAATGATATTGTAACCATGATTATTCTTTCCCACATACTCCATGTGAAAATTCTATAGTTTTAGAGTCTCTGATATAATGCTGAGGGACTAAAAATATTCTACGTAGTATAATGCAAATCGATATCATAACACGCATCGTCATATATATAGCTAGCTATATAAATCAGGTGTCCGCTATTCAGAGTAGAAACGGATACTTCACATTTTTACATTTGTCTCGTCTATTCGATTAGTGAGCAGTCATTCCATATTCTCTCCTGTTTTAAACGTAAACTTCCTTTTTATCTATTAAGCCACTCTAAATAATCTAGATTTTGTGGAGATCAAATTGTATTAATATACGGACTAGTGAGATAGTGAGATATATCCCTCCTGTGAACGTGTATAAAATAGTACGAGTGATAATGTTACAATAAATTTCGGAGGAATGTTGTAAAATAATATATTAGTTGAAGCCAGGGTATTGGAGAAAGCTGAAAGGGTGCGAATGTGGACGCTCGTCCGGAGTCGGGGGACGCTCGGAGTAATAGATTGTGGTTTGAACAGAGGGTAGGTGAGTCGGAGTGAGTCGGAGTCGGTAATTTTTAAAAAGGGTGGAGTGGAGGGGTCGGGATGCGGGAGTCGTGGTAGAATTTCAAGAGGTCGGCCAGGTCGGAGTCGGAGTCGGGGTCGTAAATTTTCAAGATAGTAGAGTTTTAGTCAGAAAATTTTGACTGACCAAGTTAGGAGTTGTGAGGAGATTTTGGATATTATAGTAGTGGACTTCAAATCACTTCACTGACTAATATATTCCAATGACTTGCGACTTATCCATATCTTCAAAATGAAATTGTCAAATCATTCGAACGTTATTTATAATCTCTGCAACCTTATATGTTATTTCCTAAATTTGAACTCATATAAATTATCCTAATATTAAACTTCGCTTCCTAATCAACCTTTTATAACATCTCCAATATCTAAATTAATTTAATGCATTAGAAGAAAATAAAAGTCTCCTACTAGGTACGTAAGAGAAATTTCTCTCTATTGACAATTGAATATTTATATTAATTATATAACTAAGCTGCTAGTTTATAATTGAATCCTAGTATACATCCTAATCAGGGAAGGGCTCTAACTAGTGAAAGTAATCAACAACATAAAAAGTTTAATCTGAACACTATTGCAACGTGGTATGTTGAATCCCATTAAATCAAGTGTTGGCAAAGGAATGTAATACATAGGACCGACATAACGGGATATCATCTGACACATATTGTAAGTGATGAAACTACAAACAACTATCTTCGTTACTACCTTCTCAGGTCATTTTTCAGATAGCCTCAGAAAGATGAGTAATAAAAGCTTCTAGATATGAAGTGCCAACTTTATTAAAAAATAGTACCCCCCACCCATCAGCAATCGTACAGTTAGTGCATCATACCCAGAGTTAAAACAAGATTAACGTTCAGTGATAACCATGGCTATTTACTTTCCTGAGCTCTATCAGCATTATAAATCAGACTCGTAAAGAGGAATACTAACTGAAGAAGAACCTCAGTCACCCTAAGGGTTAACTATAATACTATATATATAATAATAAATTATATAAATATATATAATAATATAATATGATACTTATAAATATATATAATTATAATTAAATATATAATATAACATTATAATTTAATTAAATAATATCCATAATTAATAAATTAATATTAATTAATATAAATATATATAAATATATAATTATATAATTTAATCTATAATTATATAAATATATTAAATTAATATAATATAATTAAGATTTAGTGAAATAGATGCATTAACGATAGTTCTAACTATAGATCAATATTTGAGTATGACATTAATAATAATATTATATATTCCATTTATATATTTAAGATATTTATAAATATAACCTTTTGAATAATATCATTTTAATAATTATCCGGAGTACCTATATATTACTTACGCGAGAGTTACTCATTATTATTACTCATTATCATTAATTCTATATACTATTAATATAACTCTAATAAATAAAAAAACAATATTCAATTTAATTATACTTATAAACTTATTATTCTCTTTTCGCCCTGTCATAACAAATATTTTTTCCTCTACTCTGACTAAATGTCTTTACATATCACTTTTAAAATTCTAACTCTTATCGGCCAGTAGAGAGAAAACACTAAAAAAAACAAATTGGTAATATAGTTTCTTCTTCTACTCAAAAAAACAGGTAGACTGCAACACAATGATATACACAGGATGGATATGATAATATCATTCCATTTTGTTTTGTAGAAAGTAATAAAATAATAGTAAAGAAATTTTTATTATGCAAGAAAATGATAACTCCTATTCTACTTTTTTATAATTTTACCACAGCTCTCCTTAATTAAATTCTTTTACATAACGAAAATCAATTTTTTTCTTTGAGTTTAGAAAATTGCTTCTGAAACGCTGTTTTTTTTTTAACTTACTCTTACTATGTTATGATATTGTTATGTATTGAAAAATAAATTTCAACATGAATTCGTGAAATTTCGCTAAATGAGAATAAAGAAACAAACTGTACTTTTTCTGACCACTCATAACACAGTCCGTGTGAATTATCAGGAGTGATATGTGCACTGTGTCGGTGATAGTAAACATAGCTAATCAGAATTTTTTCATATTTTTCACAAAAACCTAAGTTTATATGACATTTTGCCTTCTCTGTCATATACATCCTTTTCAATTTATTCAGAAATGAGTGCTGAGGTGTTGAGTAAGAGGTTAAGATTATAATACGCACTACAATAAAATGGTGAGCACACATTAGATTTTATGATAATTTCTGGTCTACGATTATTGTGCCATGAACCGAACAAAATTTTAACAATTTTGAGCAATGTCATTTAATGGGTTTTTATCAGGGAAAATGAAAATGTGATATAGGTATCTTCTCTTTACATATTTATTGTGCCTCATTTAGGATTTATAACGATCTGGAGCGCATTTAAAATAGTCACGAGAGCTTTATTTCACAAATTCTTTAGAGATTTACGCAGTAGGCTTAGGCTTTTGGTGACTTAAGATAATGTCTATGTTGTATAGTGTTGGACGTCAGAGGCAGTTTAGTGTTTTCTTATGTGTAGGTTTGTCTCTTTGTGAGGTGAGCACAAATTTATTTGAAAAAACACTCACTTTATTATTTTTGAGATATGGTGTTAACACTTTGATAACAGTTAATTAAATTTTTGCGTAAGAAAAGATGTCATCCTTGACTTGTGGCTACCTCTTGTCAATTGCCCTGTCGAAAATTTTGACGACTATAGCATTAATCGAGAGTTATACAAGTAAAACAGAATATCAGTTATGAAGCTATAATATCTTTTCTTTTTAATATATACACATATTGAATAAAAATAAAATTAATAATTTAGTATAGATTATTTAATATTTTTTTTTTATACTTTATCTCCATCAACATCAAATTCTATCGCGCTACAAACCAAATTTGCACTGCCCACTTCACATAATATAATTCTTAATTCTCTTTCTTATTTTTTCTATATCCTACCGTTTATATACCTAAGGTATTATATATATTATTATATTATATATATATATATATATATATATATATATACTATTACTAATATATATATACTTATATATACTATATTCTATCTATATATTATATATATATATATATATATATAACTTATATTATTTTATGTTATATATATATTTCTTATATTTTATTAATATAGTATTTACTTAGGATGTGGCCCGACACTGAATGTTGGCGCAATACAAAATAACCAATACTCTCTCATTGGATTGCTCACTTGTATCTCGCAATATACTATACTTTGAATTTCAGACAAATTCTTTAAATACACAAGTACCCCATTACTCCTTCTATTAACTTGTCATATCATAGGCTTGTAAATTTTTTTTATGTGTATTTTTACATGATTAATCTTATCTCTCTAAAAATCTTCTTCGTTTACTATCCGTGTAAGTTATCATAGAGCATGCAGCATCATTGTTTACCTTTTTCATTTGGCACCCACCACCCAACACTTAAAACCACTCTCACACACACTTTCTTCCTCTATAAACAAAACATTACAAATAAGATTTACCACATAAAGACTTAACAGTATTCGACAGACTTTGAACCAATACCTCTACATATCTTCAAGTCCAATTACATACCTACGCTGGCTGATCATCTCTCTGCTCATACTCCTCATACTCCTTTAGGAGTCCTATACCATTTCTCTTTACAACAACTCTATCACAGAAAATTGCCACTATGAGCCACATACATATACCATACTTTTGTGCCACATCTCCTCTCGTCTCTCAATCAACACTCTTCACCTCTCTCCCTCTCCAAATCCCATAATATAGCATATAGCCCTATAATATTATATATACATAATATATTAACATATATATATATAATATATATATAATAAGATACAATATTATACAATATATATTTATAATAAACATAATATACGTATATTCTACTTCAAATTAGAATATATTCTTATGACTTTAATGTTTTAATAAATTATACCCTATATGCCACTACACACCAGAATAACCTAAACACAAAATGCACCAATACAGAACCTATATAAGAGTTATAATAAATAACAACATATAATACGCACTTAGGGAAATGTTGCAGAAAAGTATTGTATTATGGTAATAGCCAGTTTAATCAAGGCATCTCTTTCACCGGGTATTGGTTTTTCAAATCAAGCGCTCCTAAATGGGTAGGTTGGGTATCTGGCATTTAAGCACAGATAAATTACAGGTATGTTAGGTCAAATAAAAATTGGGGTGGTTCCAATACTGGTTTGAACCTCACTCCTTGTATTATCGTAAAAAAAAAAAAAAAAAAAAAAAAAGGAGACACAAAAAAAATGCCAAGATGCTAATGCTCTTATTTATATTATTGTCGAGAACAGAATTTTATAATAATAAAATTATAAACTAATATACTAACATAAAAAATTTACCAATATACAAACATTTAATACTGAGAGGTATTTGGTAATCTACGGTAATTGTAGCTGAACCAATTATGCTCACTACGTGATGGGCTTTGATGGCTTCATCTAATAAAGGAAAAAGTATTCTTACACTTACTTAATTGGATATTTCAAAACGTGCATTCTCGGCCAAAGAGAATTTACAGTTCTGGCAATGTCACACTCAATATTATATATGATAGAGTTAAAAATGGAGTTTCCGATTTAATAATCCTTTACATATATGCTTCATATATTATATACTAATATACTTAATACATAAATAACAATATAACTATAAATAATAATCAAAGAAATATATTCTACATTTAGACTGATACTATAAACTCATTTCATTATATTATAAAGAAAGCAGTGAAAATATTTAAAAAACTAACCCCCTAAATTATATATATATAATAACCCTCCCGTCAGGAGGGCATATCCACTATAAGTGAATCTGAACTCAACATTCATAATAAACTGCAGTAACATGCACTTCTACAGTTATCGGTATACCTCGATCTCTAAATAACAAAATAAATACACGTGAAAAAAACTCTCATGCTTACCTTGGATATTTAGCGACTGTATATACTCTAGCTTCAAATCGTCTATACCCAATATACAACTTGAGCACCTATAAACTATTATTAATGACTTATATAAGCATAAATTAAATACTATTATAATAATATACTTACCATAAACTTTAAATAACAAAACTAAATACTTTAAAGACATCTAATAAACTTAATTTACATAATAAGGGATGCACACCCTATTCCAATAACACAAAAGACATTGCTGATAGCATATCGTTCCAATATGAACTAAAGCTTGCCGACTCCGATAATGAGTAACACCTTAAATAAATAAATATATATGGAATTTCTTCGAAAAACGTACTCACCCGAACCTAACATTTGTAGACACATTTCCGGAACTGACCACTTAAACACCAACCAGGCCACTATAGTATTGGTACCTTGGTTTTAGAACTCATTTCTTTCCGCATTCGACTTGGACCCCACTCACACCAAACAATTATCGACACTCCCACAGACGATTCCGAAGACACCCACCCGACCTTTCTACCGCTCCAGCAACAGCCGGTCACAAGTCAACACAATTGCACCACATTTCGCTCTGCCCTTTTGGGCCAACGCCTTTAAATTGTTTTTACTTACTTAACCAACAACGTTACCACTACCATTTTTTATACTCTGTTTCCAACTAATTATCTCTTTTTCACGCATTATTCAAACAACCTATTTCGCTCAATACCAGCTCCTTTATTGACACTACCCCATATAGAACTTAAAAACTGGGAGGTAAAACAAACCACCTTATTCTCTTCACAACCCTGAAAATCCACTAATCTCCAAACTAAATACAACACAACATTATAACACCCAAAACAAATTTTCAAACACAACGCCGGAGTAACTCCGTAGAGACTAAGAGGTGTAGCAGAAATGAAATCGCAATCCCGTAATAATTTTTCTCTACCCGCATCCCTCCATTTGGCGTTCCCGCATCCAGCATGAAATTTTTTTTTGCGGATATATTGGATAGTATTTTTTTATTGAAAATTGGTGAGACCGATAAATGTTTCTACTTTCTGTAGAAGCAAGATGTTTCAGAACAACGTTGGAATAGTTAGTTTGGTACATGCTTGAGAGGATGGGAGAGAGTAATAAATGAGAACGTTGTTTCTTACTTATCGCTTCGAACAAACGACAAAGGTGAAAGGTTGATAGGTAGATAAGATTAATAGAATTTGATTTATAAGGAGAGGTAAATTAAGCTAAACCTTCATCATTGATAACCACGCGAAGGTTATTTCTGAAGAGGCTCAAACATAAGACTATTATTTATTCATATCTAAGTCATTTCAGATTTAAAAATTCATACGATTTAGCACAACAAGGCACGAGAATTCAACTACCATAATTTGAAATGGGCATCGAAGCACAAAAATAAGAAAGCTTGTATTTTCAAAATCTGCGTGCTGCTAATTCTTTTAAAATGAACAAACCAAAGGATATAGACTTTCAAAAAAGGTAAGCAAATTCAGACGACTTCAATCTTCCTAATTTTGGGAGCGGTGGGATGTTTTGTAAGGCAAGCTAAGGGATTAGGATACGAGGTCGACTCAAATCTCAGACAACCTTTCAAAAATCTGCACAAAACGAGATACAGCCATATCTGCAATAACGTTAAATATTATTCCAATCACAATAGATTACAAAAACACAATATTTCAACTTTTAAAACATACCATAGAAACAAGGGTTAAAAATTTTATTTAGTAATGCCTTTATGTGAATAAATCTGCTAAAATATCAAAAATTTCAACATCCAATAAAAGGAAAAGGATTGGGAAACCATGACACATATTTTAACTTCTGATAGCGAAGCAGGGAAATTCTAGACGAATCCATGAACGTTCCTCTTTTATAGGGGTATTCACTTTTAGCCCAAGCTGTGAAGAGATCCTTGTCGTGGTACACCAGACGGTGTCATTATAGGTTTGACCACTACGCGTGCAATTTGTTCGTACTCTAAATAAGATAAATTGCTTTAGAAAGATGTTAGTTACCAAAAAAAGACGATTGGGCAACACTACTAATGGGTTCGAAAAAGGAAATCCGGAAAGTTAGTTTTTTGGGTTCGGCGGGAGGATGAAACAACAGATGATGCACACATTGGTTATGATGGAGCTGTCCATGTATGGTCTGTCACAAAACATCTCTTTTTCACTTTACAGGCATCATTTCAGACCTCCTTCGGCATGGAGTTGAGCATAGGTGGAAAACATCACTCTTTGAGTCAACCCATTTAATGCCCCTCCTTACACAGGGGAACAACATTCGGATCCAAATAAAGTCGATACTTACAACCAGTTATGGAACGTTGTGATTGCTGAGAAGCCACTTTTGGGGAGCTGTTTTCAAGGGCGAAAAGTTAGCATGATCGGTCAATATAATAGCGGACAAAGACAGGGCATTGGTGGAAGCATAGAGGTCAAGGTGGGCGCTTTATATTATTAAGGCGCCAGAATCAAGAATTCATCTTCTGAACTCTGCCTTTTCTTTTTCTGATCAAATACTATGTATTATTATACTGAGATTTGGTAACTGGTTTTCACGAGTATTATTCAAACATTAATATTGAAAAGGATTTTATAGAAGTGAATTAGAATTTATTTTTATTTAATTTTTTAATGGAGTTGAGGAACTATGGGAGAAAAGTTGAAAATTTTGGTGGGAGTGAGAGTGTTCTTCATATGTCCTATTATATAATATATATTATATGCTGTTAGTAAATGCAAGAATCTTTCATCTTTTTGTTTAATATATTTTTACTCAAATAATGAGTTAATATTTTAAATATAATATTTAAATATTATAAATTAAAAAAGAAATTGCCTGAAATATAGCAAAAATTGGGTAATATGACAATAATAATTATTACTGTATAAACCTAGCCCGAGAAGCTATAATATCAAATCCAGATTACCGGATATAAAAATAAAATATACTCACACTTAGTATATATACATTTAATAAATTATAATTTAATTTAGTGAAAACCTTATTAATAAGCAGTAACTATGTCAAATCATCAGTAACTTAACATATAATAATTATATTAACTATTACAATATAAACTACTATATATATAGTACTCTTATACTATTATCATTGAAGAAGTAAGTATTACTAATTACATATCGTATTCCAATAATTGAATCCGTGTCGTTAATTTACTATGTAATCTATTATTCATTATATACAATATAATATTTAATAAATTTAATGAAATTTATAATTAATATACAATATATATAATATTTAAGATAATAATATATTAAATATTTAATATTATATATATATAATAATATTACTCTTTATATCTTATCTACAAAATATTATTTAGCTTTAAAATATTCACGGAATACTTCTTTATAATATTATAATAATAATATATCATAATATAATATAATTATAAATATAAATAATATAATTAAATAATATAATTATAATTAAGAATTAAATATTAATTATTCAACACATCCCAGAGAATGATGCTTCAGGCGTCCTATGAGTAATTAAATTGGTCCAGATTAACCAATCTATTTCTATTTCTTAAGCTTCGAATTCTACGAACAACCATTTCAGAATAGAAAATATTTATAAGAACATCTTTAACCTTTGACCCTACTGTTCTCACTATTCTTGCATTTTTTGGTAGTCGGTAGTCGACTGGTTTAATTAATCTCGGGTAAGGTATAGTATTTTTCTTCCATCTTTAAAAGTTATCAACTTCTTTTCATTAGTTCTTTCAAGACCTCTTTATAAGTTTTCACCAGAGGTCTCACATGTAAAGAAGATCTTGCCTATCTAAGGCGCATAAAGATTCTAACACTTAGGTACCTTTACAGATAAAGCCTGGATTAACATTCTTGACTTAACACGAAGGTCCGTAATTGCTAAAGACTACTTTTTTGTCGCCCTATAATTTTGGGATTATATAAAATCCTTACTCGGATAACTTTCGCAAAATTGCTATCACTTGTCCTGACAAGCTATGAAAAATCTTCCACAACTTTCTTTACTATATATATATTATAATATAATAGAATTATTATATATATGATATTAATATATTAATATATATATATAATTAATAACTATATTTATATTTTATATATATTAATATATTTATATATATACTATATATATATATATATAATATATATATACTAATAATATATACATATTTAAATATAATATATATATATATATATATATATAACTACTTATATATATAAATATTATATTATTATTTATAATATATTTTATATAATATATATATATCATTCATATATATATAAACTTAAATTTATTTCTACTAATATAAACTATTAATTGTTATATAATATGACTATATATATTATATATAGACTATATATATAATAAATATATTAATAATATAATAATAATAATATATATAATATATTATTATATATAGGTAATTAAATTTTATATATATATTAATTTATATATATAATATATAATATATATATTATTTAATATATATATATATATTTAATATATTATATATCTATCTATATCTCTATACATTAATAATATAAATATTATATAACTATAAATTAAGTAAATATATAATATATAATATATTAATTATATTAAATAGGTAATAGAAGTTATTTATGGCTATAGTATAACTAAAATATATCATCTACACAATACAGCGAATTTGTGTGATTTTTTTACTTTATTAATCGATCCCGTTTCCGGATTGTTCCAAAATACCATTTAACCGCGTATACAAATCTAATTAAGTGTAAGACACATAAATACTGGTTTACTTAATTAATAGCGCAGTTCGCAAATACCATTTGACATAACAATATAATTTCAGTTTCGGAAAACAAAATGTAATAACCAAACATTATTATAATATGAAATTATATTTATTATTTAAATTTCTAATTATAACATTGAAATGCACCACAAAATTAAACTAATGTAAATTATATTCTCTTTTTATTTATAATTAATAATAAATAGGGATATAAAAAAAATAATCAATTTATAAATTAAAAATCAATAAACTAATAATGATTTATATTATTATATAATATATAAATCATTAAATTAAAATAAATATAAATAATAACTAATATGATAATATAAATAATAATTTTAATATAATTAATAATAATTAAATTAAATAATATTATAAAACATAAATATCAAATAAATTATTATTATAGGGACAATAATAAATTTTATTCGAACTATATTTACAGACCATAAACCGAACTTTACGTACCTTAGACAAAAAACAGGGAAAGTTTTTCTGACTGGAGCCGAAATAAGGAAACACGGGTCGAACTCCACATTGCATTGTAGCAGTAATTTTTATACGACTTCTATTTAATGACCGACCCATTATTTTCTCGCGGGGCACTCCTGGAAAATTGATTCAGTCTTTAAAATGTGGCTTTAAATGTTCGACTGCAATTTTACCCATCGACTTTCAGACTCCGCAGCCGCTGAATTTTATATTTTAAATGAAATATAATAATTATAGGACCAATATATACCATCACCCATAGTATAATTATGGATATACACATCATATATTATATACTTATATTAATTACATATTTATATTTATATTATTATGAATATATATATATTTATATCATAATCGGTGAATATATTAGTAGATCCAGAATTGATGAACAATCAGGAGGAGGATCCTGATGTATATTATATTAGTCGTGGCGAAAGCCATATCAATATAGAAAATTGGATACGAAAAGTCAGTGTATAAGAAACCCATCACCATACAGCCTCAGCAAAGAACGCAGTAGTTACCATACTGTGGCTTTGAAAATCAAGCATCATGGAGGTGACTATTACTTGAATTATATAGGGTTATTTCTTTCTTTCTTTCTTTATCTCTTATACCTTCTTTTTTTTCCCTACCTTAAAGCATGTGGGAGTAAAAGTGAGCTACAAGCATTCGGAATAAAGAAACAGTAAGGAAGAGAAATTGATTTACAAAAAGTAGTATGAAAAGAGCACACTGCTCTTAACAGCCCCTCTGGTAACCATTAAATTAGTGAAAAACTCAAGTACACAGTGAACAGAAAAATCCCTAGAGATATATGGAGATACTAATATTTTTATAGTTATTATATATATTAACTTTTATATATGGTATATAAGTTAGGTAGCAGACGGGACGCGGCTCCATATTGAGTAAATGTCAATGAATTAATAGGAGGTTCATTCCTTGGCCGGAAGGTGGGTCTTACGAACAACTAATGCCCTATATGATAGCTCATAATTTCTACAATCACACTCAGGTTGACAAGATTTAATTCCTCTACATCCTGCGTGTAAAACCTCACATTTCTCTAGGTATCTTCTTAGACAAATACTTATGTTAATGATTGTTATAATAGATATTTATATATTTATTCAATACCTCAATAACACAGTACAAAAAAAAAATCACAAAAATATATAACAACATACCACGCTCATAATCCATTTCTACATTACGGCTATACTCCAGAGGCCTGCGATCTTCAAGGTAATTCTTCCCTCACAACACTACCTCATTACAAAACTCAAAAATACAAACATAATATAATCCTCACAAGCATATAACCAAACCGAACTATCATTACATCGACAAATAAAAAAAAAATATATACTACCTTTCCACATGACCAAACCAATCTCAAATACTTTCATTTTTGTCTTCTATATTACCATTAATACTTTCTTTCATTTCACTTCATTAGCACATAAATATATATATCATTTCACCATTCTCAACTCTTTCTAAATATATATAAATTCATTTTCTCATTGTAAAATACACACATTTGCACATACCGCAAATAACATATTACATATAACAAAAGCCACACACACAACACACACAATCACATATACACGCCCCTAAGATTACATATATATATACAAACACAACTACAACATAATATACCAACAATAAATATAATATAATATCTATATACAATATAATCTAATATTATATATTACAATAAAATAAAATATATAATAAATAAAATAATAACATATATACTTAAATAAATATACCGATATATATATTATGTACTTATGTATTAACTTATATATAATATTATATAATTATATAACTCAACTATATATATATATAAGTTTATAATATATATATAATATTTATATATAATATATATATATATATATACTATATATACCATATATATATAAATTTTTCTCTATAATATAGCTATATAATATAATATATTAGTTTAACTATATATATGGAAGAAAAAAATTTTCTTTTGTTATTATCTTTTTATTTTACTATATATTCATATACAGTGTATAATTTTATCATAGCTTGGCCCTTAAAATTATTACCTTAAGTTTCTTAAAAAAAATTTCTAAGTTCAGAAATAAAATTAAGTTAATTAAGTATTTTTTTAAGAATTTAAGATTCATTTTTAGATGGCAAGCACTTTCTGGTATTTTATTAATTACATACATTACATATATAAATATATATATACTATTAAATTATATTTTACCTATTATAATATATATATATATAATATATATACTACATATATTTTAACTTATATATAATTAAATAAATATATATATATTATTATTAATAAATATATTATTATTATACTTATTATATTATATTTTATAATAATATATTATAAAATATATTACGTAAACATATTAAAATAAAATAAGTTAAGAGTAAAACGAAGCAATCAAGGCGACATAATCCAAGAACTATTTTAACCTATTCCATGTACAAAATCCAAAAGTAGATAATTTTCTCCAAAACACAATACTTATGTTGAGAACATCTCCCAGACCTAGAGCAACACAGACTAAAACTACACCATTAAATAATACATGATACAAATCTAGCACCCAATATGCATGTTCTTTGATTATACACAGGAGTAATAGTTATATATACAACATAAATAATTTTATATTTAAGGGCAATAAATTATATAGCTTGTAATAGGGCACCCCTTCATTTTCTATTAAGATTAAGTTATTTTGTGAAAAATTTTTTTACAATTTAACTTTAATAATAATTACATAATTTTAGTAAGAAGCTCTTAATAAATGTTAGGAATGTACAAATTTTATCTTGTGTTATATAACCATATTTCAATCCAGTTTTTTAATTAATGCTACTAGTTAAAGTCAATAATCAAGTTAACTTATTATTTCCTGAACTTAGTGAATTCTTAAATTATTCAACCATAAACTATATATATATCCAAAATTAAATTATGATATATATAGTTAAAAGTTAATATATTATATTATATAATATATAGTATTATATAAATTATTTAACTTATTATAGTTATAGAAATGAGCATGTTTTTAAAATCAGCGATGGCAATTGAATAGTTTTATTTTCTTGTTTTAATTCACTGGTCTCACCTTTCCCCAGTGTATTTTATTTCATAATTTATAATTAAGAATTTATAACTTAAATATAATTAAATAAGTATATATTAAATTATATTAAATAAATATGAGGGTGATGTAATATTTTTATTTATCTATTCAGCACTAAAATAAAATAATTAAAAAAAGTAATTCTTAAATATTAATGTATTAAAATAATAAAAATTTTTATCTTAGTTATTTTTAATTATATATTATAAAACTATTATATTAAAATATATTATAGTATTTTATAAAACATATTTTTATTTTTTTTACACAGTATATTATTTATTATATTTTAACTGAGGAGTAGACTAGCTATTTTCTATACAGAGCTATGATCAGCAAATGTGCACTCAAAGAGAGGAAGTTCACACTAGTAATTGTCTGGGTTTGTTGAGGGTTCCATTTATGATCTTGCAATTACAATTTATATAAGACCTCAAAAACAACGCAATTTTCCCTAATTAGTCTTATTAAGAATTTAATACTCGCTTATATATAAAGTAAAAATATTAATCAAGTGAGAACCATAATACGTCATAATATATTTATTATTGAGCATTGGATAACTATAGGTCTTTAAAGTACCTAGTTTTATCAAAATAACTTGAAAATTATTTATGGTAAACTCCATATTATTATATTACAACTTGAAATTACACATCATATCCATTTTTTCTCATAATATCATATCATTTATCTCAGGCGAAAAAATATATAATATTACTATACAAAATTACCTATTTAAAATTTTTATCATATAATACTTTACTACATATATAACACGAATAATTTAACTATTATATTATATTACTCATTAAAATTATCATTACTTACTATTTCACACACTAGACTTATTTTTACTTACTATTATAAATTATTATTCTTTTTCATATTTGAACAATTTTACCTATAAAATTCTTTATAATATCATAAGAAAAGTTAGGTTAAATTGAGTTAGGTTATGATAGACAATTCAGCAAATTATGGGATATAGGTTATAAAAGGCGGGTGGATGATTGTGAACCACATATAAGGAGGTTATACTAGATTTCTTTTACGGGAACTATCGATCGGGAACCATACGTTTCCCACATAAAACTGATTCACATCGCATAATAGCATCTCATTTTTTTGACGAAGATCTTATATTTTTAGGTTCTTATTTGATTTCATTACATAGTCTCATTTCGAAACTTCCAAGCTATTAAATATTTATTAACCTTTTATGTACAACAAAGCAACAATCATCCTGATTTCGAAATTGCTTTCAATCACTATTAAATAAAACAATTTCAATTCAGTGCAGTGCTAACAAACTTTTCCCATTAATTTTCTCAAATATAAGCTCATTTTCCTACCATGGTAATCGTGATTAGCACTCACCATTGAGCGGTGAAGGTGACTCGGACCATCTGTTTTAAATTCCTCTTTTCCGTATAAATAAATATTTTTAAAGAGGTTTTAATTTTATTACTTATTTAATAAATAATTGTTTATCATATTAAAATTAGTAATAAGGAGTAATAAGGAATGTCAAATATGATACATAAAATAGAATAAAAATAGGTGGTCCGATTCACCTCCGCTCTCCGCTCAACGAAATTGAACGACGTTCGTTCTTTGGAAATTCGTAGCATTTTTTTATAAATTAAGAATTTTTTCTTGGTTAATTCTATTTAATTTTGTACTTAATATAAGTAACTATTTAATTAATAGTTTCGCAGTTAAAAAGTTGCTAAAATGTCACTAAAAAATCGCTAGAGATGTGAGAGTTTTTAGTCAGATTTCCAATGTTCCGGGCCCCAATCAATCAAAAATTTTTACGCGAGGGATGGTGAAATCGGATCCAGGTTAGTTTACGAGTTCTGCTGATTTACGCTTATAATTACTGTGTTATTTGGGCAGCAAAAATTTTTACTTTTACCACAGAGTTTTGCGCAGTTTTAAAGTACTACACAAAAACATACCGAGTCGGTGTAACCATTGGAAAAAATAATATTAAACATATACTTAAATTTACTCCAGTTGCTGTCATACAAGGCAGAAGAAAGACAAAATTTGGGTAATCTTTTCAAAAAAGTGAAACATAGAAGTCGAGTTCCACTTTTGGAGTAGGCCTAAATCTCTTTAATTTAATTTTTTTTTTTTATAAAAATATAAAACCTCTCTAGGGAATTAAAGGATGCATCTAATAAAGACTCTTGTACGATATAAGCACAATCTTTTCTATGTTAAATGATCGTAATTTTCCTTTTTTTTTTTTTTTATAATATTTTTATTTTTATTTAGAGTGGACGAATCAGCTTCTCCTCCCTAAAGAGGTGGGTGCCGCGGCGAGGAGGTCACATCCGACAAATCCGGCACCACCCAGTACATTCCTAAACCCACAATTTCCGCCCCGTTATCGTGGCTGTTACTCCAAATATATATTTTTATTTGATTACCCCTAAATATCTACCTTATCCTATAATACTCATTATACTTTGATATATTTTTCAGGTCACATGTTTCTCATAATAACCCTTATATATATAGATAAGCACCTTATCTATAGTTGTACCTTAAACACCCCTACAGATTGTTCTCTATATAACCAGGGTAAAATATCAATAATATAAGGTACCATAATTACAGATACTATGGTAGGGCGACCTATTAAAACTCTTAATTGCTGTTGTACTCAATACCTATAACTATATTATAATATCCAATCACCTTATTTTATATATTATCTCATGCGGACGATGTTAACTACAATATATATACCGTATGTCTATTTGCACACTTCATATATAATAGGCATATTTAGCTGTAAATATTATATATATATTTATGAGAGATCTCGGTGGCGCTCAAGTGGGCTGAAAGTGGTGAGCGACTTGCAATCGCACTTAGGGGTATCAGTGAGTTTCGACGTTCGCTCAAACCAGCCGACTTTGTTCTTCGCTTACTAAAGGACGGTAAACCACTTTGAAAACAGAATTGTTTCACAAATTAATATGCATAAGATTCATTGTTCTTTGATAACTCTCGAGGTAAATTTTTTTAATATAGCATATTTTTACATGTAGGCATTAATTTATTCCATAACACAGCTACTCTACAATATTACCATACTCACTCAAACTCAATCCCAATATAACAAGTTACCAAACAATTAATACACTACGTAACACATAACCTATTATAGACTTAAACATACAAGACACCTTTAACAATTTTCCTAATTTAGCGCCTGTATAACGCACAGTAGGTTTTATATCCTGTGAGTCCCAGAGGTCCTAGACCATCGTCCCAGTGATGGCTGGAATATTCAATTGCATATTGGCGTACCCTTAGACTAATGAGGCTGGGGTTACTATCAACCTGACAACTGATGAATACTGTGCACCTTTCCCACTTTGTAATGCAGCCCACTGGGTCGGTTACTGAATTAAAAACCATAAAATTAGTTATAAACATTTCACTTATATATACCGTATATATAATACTCTGTAGTAAAATAATTTTAAATAAACTAACTAACTAACTTAAACTATACAATATAAGCGATGGGTCAAACAACGGGTATTGTATATTGGGAATCGGCACAGTTTATTGTGAGGTAAGTGGCCTCAAATTATTATTATAATATATATCCGTATAAGGGTGAGGTTATAATATTAGGTATTTATATAGTATTTAGGCTTCATATAAAGGTAGTACACTAATAATTTTATATATATTAGCATTACTTATAGCAACAGGTATATATGTGATATATATATAAGTATCATATAAAATTAGGGTCAATACTTAATAGTTAATAATTTATATTACCTATTGGACTCTGGAACTTCAGCATAAGTATTACCAACTTTAACATATAAAACCCTATTGTAAACAAATGCCATGGCACATGAAATCATTGCTTATAATAATAGGAAAATTATTAGAAAACTCTGTTGATAGTAAAAAAAACGAAAATAACATAAAACCAACCAGAAGATATTTAATAAAATAAAAATGACTATAATAACTATAATAAGACAATAATGTAACGAAAAGAGTTATATCGATAATTGAAAACAAAAGCAAAAAAATAATCAATATTGGGTTTTTGGCCAATATTACGAATCCTAGTTGGAAGGTTTTTAGAGCATTGAGTATAAAAAAATTAGGCTGTTTCATAGCGGTTATAAAGACCACCAATGCATCTCACATTTTTTTTTATTCACTTTTGTTTTACTTTTTAGCATTTAAATCCAGCTAATCTCTTTTTATTCCCATGTTTCTTTTTAAGCCTTGGAATATGTTTAGAATATTTATTAAACATTAAAAACTGAATAAGGACAACCTCAAGCAAGATTACGGGACTTAATAATAAAGTAAACAGTTCAAATGATAAAAACATACGCAACGTAAAATGAATAAAAAAAAAATTATGAAATTAGGTAAAACACATAAACAAAAAAGTGACCATTATTAAGAAAAAATGTACGGCCTTCTGAGCAAAGAGTTTTAAAAAACTCACCACATCAAGCTTATAACTCTCTTTAATAAGGCATTATTTGTGCCGAATAACAGGATGATATGCCTTGGAGGGAATTCCAGGCCAACTGAATGAATTACTTCCATGTTTATTAACATTTTATGTCTTTTGTGGTGACGGGTATAGTAGTTTCGGTGAGGAAAAATTTATATATAACACTTTCTTTCCACATGCGGTAGTAGGACTATCAATCTTAAGACGTATTTAAGGCTCCACAGCCTTGAAGCTTTAAAGGGTAACACTTTTAGATACTTTACGATTAAGGGGATACAGTTCTTCATAAGTCCTAATTAATCTTTTCACGTTAAGAAGTCAATCTAAATCTGTTTCTTTGTGATATTCCTAGGAATGATTTGAGACCACAACAGACGTAAAAAGCCAGCATGGGCTCTAACTATTCGAGATTGTCCTTCGTCCAAAAGCCATTACACCAGAACAATATATACACCATAAGAAACTGTATTCATACATAATATTTTATTACACTTTAATATTACTCTTAGTCTAAGACAAATATGCAACTGAGTAGAAGGTACGGGGTTTACCCCCATTGTGAGTGTATTAATTTGAAATATTGTGTTCAGAATTAAGTTTTACTCTAAAAAAAAAGATTTCATTGAATACCTGAAACAGTAAATCAGTGGAGATATTTTTATTTATCCCGAATTAAAAGTATCAGGACTCTATTAAATTTGTTTAAAAAAAATCCCCATAATATAGTTTTGCTATATGTTTCACATTATGGTGTTATTTTGCCTGTTTATTAGATTTAAAATCTCTCATGAATAATTTAATTTATAATTATATCTATTACTACTTAAAAAAATAATAATAATTAAATTAAATATAGAACTTATACAAATACAGAAAATTTGATATGTCCTTGTTTAGGAAAAACGTTAGATTAGTTCTCAGTTTTCAAATTATAAAATTTCCCAAAGGCTTTTTCTTCATCAAAAACAAAATTAAAAAATAAGTGGGTAGACGCCTTGCATGCTCGTTTTAGGGGGCCATTACCTAGATCAAGTTATGATAAAATAATTTTTGTTGATTATGGACTACATGAGCTACATCAGATTATTTTACTTCATCGCGAGTGTGTGTTAACAAAAACTTATCATTAATCATACTTTTGAGGAATGATTAGATGGAGTTCTGAATGAGATTCTTAATCAACCTTATGATGGAACTACAAAATTATAAAAGCATATAATGTTGATCTTTACTATAAAATAAGCTGTTTAATTATATATATATTAATAAACAGATTCAGTATTCTACTTTATTTCTGGGATCTAACCGAGAAGATAGTGGGTGCCGACGGTGGATTTTCTTTTCACACATTTATATAATATAAATTTATCTTGATATACACTTGGACATTAACCACCTAGTGGGTATTTGTCTAATAAATGATTATAGAAGCGGTCTAGACAATCCACCGTCTTTATTCCAGACCCCACTCTGTCAAAAGTCCTCTACTAACTAACTTAAATTTTAACACACACAGTAAGGACCCAAAGCACCCTAAATTAAATAACCCTCATAATATATATAACCTAATATAACCTAACTTAGTTCAATACAACTAAATAAAAATTCCATTTACTTTCGCAAGTAAATACTACCAAGTTCCACCGTAGGAATAACATTGTATATTCTTTTAAAATGCTAATGTTGCGGAAGTATAATATACTTATAATATATATATATACACTAAATATGTTTTAAATATTGAACAAAACCAACACAACACTCTAGGGCTTGTCAAATATATAAACTTTCAAACTAGAGGTTTTGTTGTTTACGGAATTTATAATTATATATAAATAAACTATATTTATTTTCCTGACTCCAGTTTTAACACTTATATATTTTGCCAGAGGTGGAGTCGGGAGTCGGAGTTCAGTTTTAGTAATTTCATACATGGGTGGAGTCGTAGTCGCTTCGGAGTCGGAGTGGGTAATACTTCACACATGTCGGGGTTGTTCTACTATTAGTAACCTTCTTGAAAGGGTGGAGGGTTTCGGGGGTTTTAGACGGACTATCATCTCCGCTGCCCTTACACAACTCTGTTGAAAGTATTGATCAAGTCGCCTAGAGTGCTTACTGAATTTGCATTAATATGTATTCGGACCTGTTTTTGGTGTAATTCCATGAAACTCTTGTATTTAATTATAGACCAACCAATAGGGTGCTTGGTGGGGTAAATGAGTAATAGCAGAGGGTGTCACAACTTTTTTCAGACTTCCGACTCTCGCCTGATCCACTAATATTTCTAATAGAAAAAAATTCACAGGATTCGAGCTTTCACCCGACGTCTACCGACTAACACACAAAAGCAATATACTGGATAAAAGAAAATCATCCCTCCCTATTAGAAAAAAGCAAAGTCAACAAAGACTCTCTCCAACATCAAAGATTTTTCGTAACACTTGAACAAACTAGATCAGCATTACTTTGTAATGCTTTGATACCAAATCTTACCATAACCATCCAAAGAGTGAAGATATTTCATTTTCAGACCCTTTTCTATGTCTCTAGAGGTTTTATATAAGTTTACATATTTTGTTTAAGACTAAAACATTTTTTTTCCAGCAGAGATAGAGATCTATTGTTAGCTAGCTTTATGAGGACCTATTAAAAAACTAAACAACCTCATTCACTTCATCTACTTGATCTCCACACTGAATTGGCCCTAAAAAACGACGCCATAAGAATCTGCCCCACATAACAAAATGCTTATTAATTTTTACGTGATTAGAAAAAAGCCTTCTGACGGGAACAAACTTTAAATTTGAAGAGGACTCTAAGGACCTTTAGATATTTGCCTCTAAACGACAATATCATTGTCTGTCTTTATGTTTTAATGCTTCATTCATTATCAGTTTTCTTTAGTGAGTCATTTACTGTCCAGTTTAAAAATAAAAAAATTATGATAAAAGATTTCCCTATCGGGGATTTTTTACCAAAAATTATACAGAAGCAACCTACTTTAATTCCTCAAAAGAGCCGATAATTTTTTTCTCCAGATAATTACATAGTTAAACCAACCACATATAGACCTGAGAATTGAAACAGTTTCGTATGTGTATTAGAACTATTTCAAAATCGTATTCCTCCTACCCATCGTAAATCTAAATAGATATCATTGATTATTAGAATCAAGATTCAGTCAAATATTTATTAAATAAAAACAATAAAACATATAAAAAATAAATGATCTATAGAAATAGCTAGAGTTAGATATGAAAATGATCAGCAAGAATTTGATATGCTGTGAATATTATATGTTGAGTAATGTATAGATATTAAGTTGATTAGTTGATTGATTGAGTTATGTTAAGTAGTAAAAAATGCATTTTGTAAGTAAATAAAAATAAATTAATAATAAAAAAAGAATTATAAATGAAAAAAAAAAAGAAAAAAAAAAAAAAAAAAAAAAAAAAAAAAAAAAAAAAAAAAAAAAAAAAAAAAAAAAAAAAAAAAAAAAAAAAAAAAAAAAAAAAAAAAAAAAAAAACAAAAACAAAAAAAAAAAAAAAACGATTTATACAAAAACCATATCTACAAAAAAAGGTTATTCATACAATTAAGAAGTTTTGAGTAAGTAAACAAAAAAAAAATAATCTCATCTAAGACCTAAGCTGACATAGAGCATTCAATAACAGTAAACTAAATATATTAAGAAGTATTACAAAACTCAAACAAGCAGAAAAATCAGGCTTAGAAGCATCTCAATCTTTTATTAACTATGTAAAAACTGACAAAAGAAATAAATAATATAGATATAAAAGATATTATATTATTATTATAAAATATATATAAAGAAATTAAATTAAAATACATATTAAATTATAATAATATAAAAAAATTATATCATTATTATTATATATTAATTATTAATAAAAATTATTATATATTTAATTATTAATTAAATATAATAGAATATATATAACATTAATATTACAAATAATATTAAATATATAATTCTATATATATAAAAATTATTCATTAAATTATATTATTTATTATATAGTTATATTAAAAATATATTTATTTTATTATTCAATTTTATATTGATTTAACAACACCAATAACGCGTGCGATCACATTTGCCTCCAGAGAAATTAAAGATAATGCGTAATGAGTATAAAATTGTCAAGGATAAGAAGAAGCAATTTTAACACAGCCAATCGTATTTAGTTAAAAATAAGATGACATACAAAGCAGATATAGGTACGACACAAAATATTGGTGATAAAGAAAAAAATGATGAAGAAAAAATGTAAAAAAAACAATAATAAATAAATAAAATATAATAATATAATAAATAAAAATAAAAAAAAAAATAAATTGAATAAAAAATAATAATAAATTAATAAGCAAATAAAAATAAATAAATAAAAATGATAATTAAATAATAATAAAAATAAAAAATAAAATAAATAAAAAAAAATAAATAAATATATAAAAAAAAAATAAATAAATTAGAAAATAAATAAAAATAAATAATTATAATAACATATAAGTTATAAAAAAACAAGAAGTTTTAAAAGATAAAAAGACAAAAAGAAAATCAAAATAAATAAAGACAAAGATACTTTAAGTACAACAGAATACGAGATAAAAGGGCAAATTAGTTCATAGTAATAACTCCAATTGAAATACATAGTAGACTCAGAAAAGAATAAATCATAAAAGAATACAATACCAATATACGAAAAAAAATCAATATGGCTAGACGTAAAAATTAAGAAGAGAGAACAAAAAAAAACTAATCAAGCAAAAAGGTTTGTCTACCTAATAGAAAAAATATGTAAAAGAAAATATGAAGAGAGAAAAAAAAAAAAAAAAAAAACAAGATAAAATAAAGGAGTGATAAAAAAAAAAAAGGATAGAGAAAAGCAATAATCTACACTACCAAATAATAATCATAGTATGCGAACAAATAGAGAAAAAGTACATATTATCGACAACGACAGATAAATTAGGAAGAAAAAAAAAAAAAAAAAAAAAAAAAAAAAAAAAAAATAAAAAAAAAAAAAAAAAAAAAAAAAAAAAAAAAAAAAAAAAAAAAACTGTAAACGAATAAATAAATGTAATTAAAAAAAATAATAAAATAATAATAAATAATAAAAAAAATAAAAATAAAATAAAAATAATAAAATAAAAATTAAATTAAAATAAAATAATAATAATATAAATAAAGAAATAATAATATAAAATAAATAATAAAAGAAAAATAAAATATGAAAATATAAAAATAAATAATAAAAAAATAAAAAAAAATAAATAATAAATAAATAAATAAAAAATAATAAAAAAATAAAATAAATAATATAAAAATAAAAAAAAAAAAAAAAAAAAAAAAAAAAAAAAAAAAAAAAAAAAAAAAAAAAAAAAAAAAAAAAAAAAAAAAAAAAAAAAAAAGAAAAATATAAAAAACCACAAAAATAAAAAAAAAAAAAAACAAAAAAAAAAAAAAAAAAAAAAAAAAAATAAAAAAAAAAAAAAAAAAAAAAAAAAAAAAAAAAAAAAAAAATAAAACACGATAATAATATAATAATTAATAATATTCAATGAATAATAATAATAATAATTAATAATAATAATAATAATAATAATAATAATAATAATAATAATAATAATAATAATAATAATAATAATAATAACCAATAATACAAATTAATACTTAATTCAATATTACTAATAATATAATACTTGACTAATTACAAATAAATATTTTGCCAGGCAGTTGTGTCTATTCGTAAGATTGAGAATTTGCTAAGTTCCCGACTCTTCTGCTTGGTGTGAGTTGATGAAACTTCTAAAATTTTTAGTTACCTTTGTTAATTGAATGCTCTATAGCCAGTTAGGCTAGGATGAGATATTTTTTTTGTAAAATATTAACAATTTAATTTGAACTTAACATTAAATATTTAAGCAGAAGTTTTTATTTAATAAGTCAGTTTGTATTATTTTCATTTTGAACTGACAGCGGTAAATATAACTTTAACAACAACAACAAACACAACAAACAACAACAACAACAACAATAACAACAAACAACAACAAACAAATGAACAAACCAAATTCCAACCAACCAACCACAACAACAAACAAACAGCAACAGCAACAAACAACGCGACATAGGAGGATTCTAACAACACCAGCTCAGATCCAGCTTAAGAAATTTATTTTATGTTATTTATTATTATATATGACTTGAATCCAATAGATCAATAGATCAAATTAGATCAATAGATTTCAATAGACAATAGATCAAGCGATAGTGGTAGGAAGGATAGGACGTGGCGGGGAGGATTTATGAATTAACTGATTTACTGATTACTGCTTTAGTAGGTTATGTAAAAATACAAATTTTAATTGATAAACATAAAAAGGTTACAGTATTTTTGGCAATAAATGCATTGTTTTTCCTTTGACAAAATAAAGAAAATACAAATTGTTAGTTTATATTTTACGAAATATGATTTGAATCAATGATCAATAGATCAATAGACAATAGGATCACGAATGAAATGAGAAGGGTAGGAGGCACTTTGATTAACTGATTTACTGATTTACTTGCTTTAAGGTATAATGTAGTAAAATTGCAAAATTATTGTGACATTAGTGGTCATTAAAAGAAATAATTTTTTTTTTTAAACAAAGATGAGGAAAAAAAGGGTTAAGACAAAATAAATAAATTTTCTATAGTTAAAAACATAAGTTTAAAGAAAAAAACCAAATAAATAAAAGTTATGTGTTTTGTTATGTTATACAAAATATGATCTGAATCAATAGGTCAGATCATAGAATCAAGTAGATCATTAGATCATGGAAGGATAGGAGGTGCGGGTGGGAAAGGCAGTTTGATTTACTGATTTACCTGATTTAGGGTATGATTACTGCTTTCAGGGTATGTTAAAAATGCAAATTTTTAACGTTCGTTATTTCAACATAAAATGATAAGAAATTGTTTACCTTAACAGCAAAAATACTTTAAACGGAAAATTAAAAACAAAATAAATAATTTTTATAGTTAAAAAACATAATGTTCAAAGAAAAAAACAAAAACAAAATAAAAATAAAAACTTTTTTGAAGATTTATGTTATACAAAATATGACTGAATCAATAGAATCAATAGATCAATAGATCATGGGAAGTGAGTGGAGGGGTGGCTGGATGGAGGTTTGAATTACTGATTTACTTGCTTTACTTGATTTACTGATTTACTGTGCTTAGGCGTAGGTCAAATTTGCAAATTTTTACGGTTAAATAAACATAAAATAGGAAATGAAATTTAGTTAACACCAAATGTTAAAGAAAAAAAACAAAAATAAATAATTTATAGTAAAAACATAAATGTTTAAGGAAAACAAAAAAAAAATAGCATATAATCCGTGTGCGTTTAGCTATATAAATGAATACTGTATTTGGCCTTATTTTATGTTTACCCAAAATGATACTCAAAATATGTACTTTGGTATCAAATAGATCGCTGAAGCTTACAGATCCATGGCTCAAGGATGGGAATTAGGTTTAAAATAGATGGGGGGGTGTGAGAAGGGCGCGGGTGTTTGATATATCTTAGAGTATAATAAGTATAATATGTATATAATAGTATAGATATATTAAATATAAGATATATTTAATAAAAAGATAATAATAATAATTATATAATTATGAATTAATTTATTATAATTATTTTTTATATAATATATAGTATGTATGTATGTGTATGTATGTATGTATGTATGTATGTATGTATGTTGTTATTGGAATAATGAATAGTATGTTTGTATGTATGTATTGTATGTCGCTATGTATTTGTATGTCATGTATGTATGTATGTATGTATTTTATGAGTACTGTATGATGTATGGAGTCTTCTTCTCCTACTGGGTAATGTATGTGATGTATGTAATGTATATGTTATGTATTATGTGTTATATGTTATATGTTAGAGTACTGTATGTACTGTATGAGTATGTATGTATGTATGTATGTATGTATGTATGTTATGCCCCATACTGGCTGCATTGTATGTATTTCATGTCTTATGTTCCTATCTATCCTTGAAATATTTATGTATGTATGAGTACATTATGATGTAGTGTATGTATGTATGTATGGTATGTATGTATGTATGTACGTATGTTTGTGTGCCTCTAACCAATACAAATTATATATATATATTATTATATAATTTTTATATATATAATATTATTGAGTTTTATAGTATATTACTATAATATAATATATATATATATACTCTATATATATATATAAATATCATATAATACCTTTTACCAATATAACCTTCCCCAAAAGATAGCCCACCTCTGATATAGTATATTTGTGAGTGTATATATATATAATAATATAATAATATACGTCATTACTAGTAAATTGCCCATATCCATTGTTTATACTAAATATACGTAATTATTTATTATGTTGATATATATATATATTAAAATAAAAAGAATAATAATATAATTAATAATTTTATAATTAATGATAATAATAATTAATGGAATAATAATAATAATGAATAAATAATAATATAATAATAATAATAATAATAATAAATAATAATATATAACAATAAGATTTTAATAATTATAATAGATTTTAATTGAAAGAAATAATAATAAATAATAATAATAATAATAATAATAATAATAATAATAATAATAATAATAATAATAATAATAATAATAATAATAATAATAATAATAATAATAATAATAATAATAATAATAATAAAATTTTTTTAACTGTTAAAAATTATGAAATTTGAGTCTTTGCACCAGAACGTCTTTTCCCCTCTGTATAAAAGATAATTAATCTTTTTAGACTTAAAAGGTAATTAAAATCCTTCCTCTCCCCTCATGGATTCTCATGCCCTTTGTGCTTTTACGTTATAATTGGCAGCTGATACCTTACACCTTTAGGCTTAAACGATAATTCCTTTGTCAATAGCTTAGTCCCCTTCTTAAAAAGTCATAAATTTTACACCTGTCAGCTTGATGTGAGGGTTCAACCCCTTCTACAACCCTCCCCTCTCCCCTCATTTTACTTTTAAGGCAGTAAGATGTAGGCGATTCAACAGTGAAGATGTTCTGCTGCTGCTGTTGCTGCTCTAGCGGAACCGGCGCGAAAAGCCGAATTTACATACGTAAGTATGCGCGCGCACGTATGTATGTTTCCTTACTTGTACGTACGTATACGCGTGTATATATATATATATATATATATATATATATATATATACTATATATTATATATATTATACTATATATACTAATATATATATTAATTTATTATAATTTATTTTATATATATTTTTTATTTATATATTTTTATGTATATTAATTATATTTATATTATTCTTTTATATTATTTTTTATTAATTTTAATTATTATACTAATATATTTATTTAGTATTTATAATTTTTATGTATATTATTATATATATATATTATACGCTACGTGAGTGGGTGCGGGGCGGGGGTGTCGCGTTTTAGTGGATTCGGGTTTATGTCTGGTTCGTTTTTTGCGTATGCAGTATTTTCTATGTCATTCTCTCTTGCCAAATTGAAACGTCATTCTCGGTGAAGTAATTACTTATGAGCTATGTATATATAGCTATATATATATATATTATAATATATTATATATATTATATAAACATATCTAAATTATATAGACGTATCAGTATTTATTATATAGTACTTAAAGGTGATATATCATATATAAATATATATAAGTAATAAATAATATAATTATTGACTTATAAATATATATATATATATAGTACTATACTATATATAATATAGCCAATATATTATATAATATAAAATTATTTCACATTTTTTTTTACTATTTTAATTTTTTTTTTTTTTTTTTTTTTTTTTGGATAAATTTGTCCGTTTTTTTTTTCCAGGTTATTCCAGTTATCCAGTTTCTGCGAATTCTCAAAAAATTTATCAATTAGTACTTTTTACAGTTCCAGTTTCCAGGGTTCCTGGAATCCTTCCAGGATATATCCAGGCAAATTTTCCAGGATTCCAATAGTAACCTCGGATATTGTATCCCCTCAAGCTTTCATCTGATACTGATCGGCATAACCTTAGAATAACATCGAATACTGCTGATTCTCAATTTACTTATAAGTTACTTAAACAATCCTGCATCTTTTTACACAAAATTTTGCGTGTTTGCGAAAAATGGGCAATAAGTTTTATATTCAGCTCTT
This sequence comes from Trachelipus rathkii, assembly GCA_015478945.1. Taxonomy (NCBI): domain Eukaryota; kingdom Metazoa; phylum Arthropoda; class Malacostraca; order Isopoda; family Trachelipodidae; genus Trachelipus; species Trachelipus rathkii. Next base: position 51,012 of record JABUQX010033122.1, read on the forward strand.
CAGTGTATTGATGAATTGGGCTAGTTACTCGTATTGCAAATTAAAATTTTATTAATCTTCTGTTAATGAATGCACTTCCGTGAAATTTTTTGGTCTGTATTGATTGCCAAATCTTTTTTGGGGGGTAGAAAATTTTTCCTCAAGACGTTCACTTGTTCCCCATCGGACTGTTGACTTTTTATCCGTTATCATTTTGGTGGTGTTCCTCTGTTCTAAAATATTACAGGACCTCTATCCACTTTTACTAGTCCAAATTCGCTCTGATTTTCAGATATTCTCTTTGGTGATTTTCCATATGTTTATGCTTATTGAAGGGGCGTTATATTTAAATGTTTTGGTATGTACAACCTCGTTTTCTTATTTTCATGGCATTATTTTACACACTAAGCCCAGCCAAAAAAGCCATGGTTCCTAGTGCGGGAAGTCGTACCTGAGAAAATTGTATATTTTATATGGACAAGAATCAGGGCCAAATTTCCTACAGCTGTTTCCGGATGATGTGGTTCTTTACTTCCATCGGACAAATCCATATTGGGATTTATAAAAAATTATTCAGTTTGAATTTTTCTTGTAAGAGATAAATCCTAAAAAATATCCTTCTGGATAGCGCAGTTGAAAATTCTAGTTACTCTAGTCTTTCAGGAATTTCCAATGTCGAAGAAAAATATGTACAGGAAACCCACAGGTCAATATGTGAATGTTTCAAACACAGCATACACAACACACCCATAATAACATTATTTTCTGCTAAAAAAACTGGATAAATTTCTTTTGAATCAGACTTTATAAGATCTGCAAGAATTAGAAAAATAAATATGTTAATTAAGGATGGAAAAAAAAGTCAAAGATAACTTGAACATCTACTTCAAAATTAGGTTATGCTGAGAGACTGTCACGAAGCATAAGGTCGTTAGGGTTCGATCCATCTCGTTGGATACAGGACATTTAAATTACCTTATAGGAAGTTCACTCGTTTGAATGAAGTGTGAAATTTTCTCTCACTCTCTCTCTCTCTTCTCATCTCTCTCTCTCTCTCTCTCTCTCTCTCTCATACTCTCACATTATATATACTATACATAGTATTATATAAATTGTATATAATATATATATAGTTTATCCTATTATTAAATGAATTTATCATATATATATATACTTTATATATATTATAGTACTATTACGTACTATATTTATTTAAACTACTTAATATATATAATACCATTAATATATACATAGATATATATATATAATGAATATATATTAATATATAAGACCACTAATATATAAGGACAAAGTTTATACATCTTAAAAAAACTATGAAACAAGTGTTACAGTTTCAGTGAAAATATAAAAAATTCCACAAAGGTTAGCCCGTAAATGTATACATATAATTAGAGTATCTATGACTGTTTTTTTTGAAAATTTTTATTTTTTTTTTTTTTCCCCCTTTTTTTTTTTTCTAAAAGAGTGAAATGACAGATGGTGAGGTTAGTGTGTTAGGTTAGCGGATTACGTTTAGGTTTATGTTAGAAGTGTTAGGTTAAGTTTTGTTAGCTCATTGAAGAATTATGCTTATATTAGGTTAGATTAGGTTTTAGATTAGCGTTAGTGCAGGTATAGAACCATCACGAACCATATAGCAAAAAAAAAAATCCCAAATTTCGCCCAGAAAACATCTTATTATATGTGATATCATAGAGGCCTACCTGGTGAAAAATTTTTATATTGATCTGGTGAGTCTTCCCGTTCGTGTTAGCTGTTAAAGTAACTTTTACCAAATAATTAGATTATTATATATATATATATGATAATATATATATAATATTTATAGATATATAAATTAATATATTATATATAATTTATAATTAAAATATATATATATATATATATATATATATATATAACTTATTATATATATACTATATAATATTATAAACTAATAAATATTATATATATCTATATAATTATAAATATAAATTTATATATATATATACTATATTTATACTATATAGATAATATAATATATATATAAATATATTATATATATATATATATATTAATACATATATATATATATATTATAAATATATATATAATACTATAAATATATTAATATATATTATATATATATATATATAAATAATATAATTTATATAATTTATATATATATATTATATATATAATATAATATATATCAAGCTTTTTATAAATAAAATGCAGATTTTCTTTTTTCTTTTCATATTTCGCTATCCCTACCAAGTTAAAGAATATCTAACTGATGAAAACCCATTTAGATATTAATTCTTTAATTAAATCGATACTACTAATCCGTGTTATACGGGTAACCAAAGGTTATATTATAAGGTGTCGGAAAATTTATATCTTTTTAAAAATAACATATAAGTGTGAATTTTTATATTTAATCTTTTTAATAAATAATTTCAAACACTTTGTAATTACTCATCTAATCTCTAATTAATATTATTATTCATTACCTTTTAATAAATGAGTATTATTGGATATGCCAAATTTGTAAACTTACGTTTCTAAACATGTTATTTATAATTAATCTATTTAACAAAAAAATATTCTGGACGACAAACCAGAATATCTTGTTGGATTTCGACGTTAAATGGTCATACTGTTACTTGTGATCAATTATGTCCAATAACTTATAGTAGGTGATTGCCTAGATATAATATTTAAGAAAAAATTATCGTTAAATCGAAAAATTTAAATCCATGTAATAATTATATAAAAAGAGCAAATATGACTTCTCTTGGTACTCTCGGTTAAAAAAATCTAGATTATATCGTTCGAAAAAAAAAATATGGTTTAATATTATGATATATTTTCTTAATATTTTAAAGATTTCAAAATTAATATAAATTTTTATATTAAGATATAGAGATGAAATTTTATAATCTATATAATATAATATATCAAAAATTATAATTATATTTTCTAAAAGATAAATGCTAATTTCATTTATATATGATAAATGTATTAGTTTAAGTTAAATATATATATATATTAATATAATATATAATTTATATATTAATTAATTTAATACTAGATTAAATAATGTATAATATATAAGCATTTATACATTCAACATCTGGATTATCTAATTTACACCTCTTTCTTTATATCGAAAGTTAACTACAATTACTGTCTATATACTATATATACTTAGTTATTATATTTATATATATATATTAGACAATATATATATAATAATATATCTATAATATATCTAATAATTATACAATTACTATTTATATATATATAAATGTATATCATTTCTTATAGATAATTTAATTTAATTTATATAATTTCTTCAGAAAATAAAATAAATATGTTATATTTTAATTAAAATATATTAATATATATATATATATATATTATTCTATAAATTATAATATAAAAGATATTTAAAATAATTTAAAAAATTATATAATTTTTATATATAATAAATTTAATTATTTTTATAAATAAAATGAATATCAATAAAAATAAAAAAAGTATAAATTTATTATAAAATTATAATAATTATATATTATATATTATAAATTGATATAATTATATAATAATATATATTATATTAATTATATATTAAATATTAATAATTACTATAATAATATAATTATTAATATATAATATTATATATATAATATAATTAATAATAATTATATATATATATTAATATTAATAATATTATATTTATATATATAAATATATAAATTATTTAATATAATTATATATTATATATATTAATATAATATATAATATATATTAAATTATAGATATATATAATTATTATATTAATATATATATTATTATAGTATTATACATATTTATATATAAGTATATTATATATATATATATAACGGAT
>JABUQX010033123.1:0-15000 GCA_015478945.1 Trachelipus rathkii
TGCTTCCAACATTGAGGGAAAGTATTAGTATTGAAGACATAGTGAATATAGTTGAACGAGGGGCGGGGTAAGGCACGAAAGCACACTCCCTCAAAACTCTGGAGGAATGCCATCCGGGCCACAGCCTTCTAACGTTCATAGATCTTAGGAGCCCATGCACCCGATCAAGATGTAATAACAGGCAAAGGCATAGGACAACCTGAAGAAGGAAGAAGGAGGACGGATGAGGATACGAGAATCGTCCAGGGTTGAGTTGACGAAAAAGGAAGGCGAAAGAGATTGGCCAGCTTTCAGTTTGAGAATTAGCACACAAACCATCAGATAGAATAAGAGGAGGAAAGAAGATTTAACAGAAGTTGTTGGAAGATGTTTTTTTGGCAAGAGGCCAGAAATTTATATCAGTAGGAGAGTCAAGGAGGTTAGCGCACCCTTTCGTTTGATGAAAGCACGCTTTGCTCGTCTTAAGAGTATCCCTGCAACGATTTTCTAGCTGAATGAAAATTCGCAGGAGTGATAGGAAGAAACGAGAATTTTTTCCACTCCGATACGCACTGTCTCTAGCCTGAATGGCCAGAGAACAAGCACGATCGAACCATGGATTATGAGGAGAGAAGAATTTAGTCGAAGAAGAAATGAAACTGCTCATCCCATCAAACGATTACAGCTCCCACCTTATCGGCAGAAGTCGAAGCGTCGACCAGAGACAAAGCAGTCATTCATTATAGTTTAGAGAAGAGCAACGCAAGGCGCTCCATCAGCCGCGATCAAAGTGCCAGAGAAAACGCGTAGGGCAGGATGAGCTGTTGGAGGAAAGAAAGTATTAAAATTGAGAGATATAAAGTTGTGGTCAGATTTACCGATAGAGGCGAAAGTGGTGTTTTAAAGAGAGACGGACTAGTGGTGAAACATAGTCAGTGTGTTCAAGAATTGGTTGGACGATCCGGAATGTGTGTGGGTTCTTTAATTAGTGTCTCCAATCTTTGAGAATGCTGAATGATTCGGCTCCTCCCCACCTAAATCAGTAATGAGAGGACGCCAACCATTCAGTGTTGTGTAACATTGAAATCCCCTATAGAGGACCTCAGTATTTGGATGAGAAGATATAACAGTCTCGTGAGAAGTAGTTAGATTATATATATATATATATATATATATATATATATATATATATATATAATATATATTATATATATATAATATATATATATATTATATTTATATATATATATATATATATATATATATATATATATAATATATATATATATATATATATATATTATATATATATATATTTATTAAAATTTAATCTTTAGCGCATATCGTATTTAGCGTATCTATTTAAATCTCAAATATTAAGTCACACTCTCACTTTCAATTTTGTCAAATGTTCAAGGTGGTAATTAATGCTAATTGCGTTTTTCATTATTCATTTGTTTTGAGTTAAAAATGGAGAAATGTTTCCTTTTGAATTGAAAGGAACATGAATAGCTAAAATTTCACTCGGTATGAAATTTGCTAAAATCAGAGTCTTTGCCTTTTTGACTTCGTGAATACCGTTTGTGAATCTCAGTCTTTGCTTTTTTGATTTCGTGAATATCGTTTGTGAATCTCATATTTACTCTCTCGCTTTGTTTATTTTGTTTATTGAATTGTTGAGAGTAAAGAAGTCTTTAATTTCATGATCTAAATTCGTGTTAACTATCCAAATTGAAGTAGTGATTTAAACTGTGTTTCGTATCTGTCGTATCTACATGGTATCAAGTCCTACGTAGGTGAAGAAAAGTTTACCCTGTAACTAACTGTTGATTGAAAGAAAGTAACTTCAATCACTGTGGAAAGGAAACAATTTTCCAATGAACTAATGAACTAAACTACTTACCGTCACCTGTCTACCGAATTTATTCAAAGTAAGTTGTTTTTGTTTCCTTTCATATTATTTTAGGGTGCATTTCTCCATCTTCATAATATCAAGTTAAATTTAAATTTATCACAGTTTAAAGAGCTAACCAAACTACCTATGCATAAAAATGTGTATTTGACTCATTTAAAATTGACGAGGAGAGTACATAATTTTTATATTTTGGAAAATTGTACCTTACTTTCCTATATTTATTTTCTTGCCAATTTGAATATTTGACATATGTTCTTTTGCTAAATTTGAAATTTGGTCTGATTTTTTTTCGTATATTTTTTATTTGCTATTTGGAATTAGTTGCCAAAATTCTTCGTATTTGATAATTTATTAATATTGCCTTTAGTAACTAGTGAGAAATTTCGAGCTATTATTTTTTTTGCATAAAGAAATTTTTCGCAACATTAAAGTACTTATTTGCTAAATTATATAGAGGTTATATATTTGTATATTTACAAATATATTTCTTATTGAATTTTGATGTCCTGGGTTCGCTTATTTATTTAAACGGTGTGTCAATTTTAGTTCGTTACATACTGTGCTTATTGCATATTGCATATTGCATATTGCATATTGCATTTTAATAAAATCTTTATTGTGCAGTTGCGAAGGTGTTTTGCATATTGCATTGCTTAAGCAATCTTTATTGTGCAGTGTTGAGTTGTAAAGGCATAGTGGTTCAAGCGCAGCACAAAAAGTGGTGCGGTGCAGAGGGTGCAGTGCGGCACGGTGAGGTGCAGTTCTGGTGCGTGCGAAACGGTGCGGTGCGGTGCAGTGCTGGTACGTGCAGAACGGTGCGGTGCGGTGCGGTATATCGACTTCATCCGTGCTGCAGAAGTGCGCAATTTGTTTTCACACCTGCGTGTTCACTTTACGTGGCGTTCTTTCAAAGAGTGCGCATTTGTTTTCACACCTGCGCCTGTTCACTTAAACGTTCGCAGTTCATTTCAGAGGTGCCCATTTGTTTTCACACCTGCGCTGTTCACTTTAAACGTGCGCAGTTCATTTCAGAGGTGCGCATTTGTTTCACACCTGCGCAGTTCACTTTAAACGATGCGCATTCAATTTTCAGAGGTGCGCTTTGTTTTTTTCAGAAAACAAAACCCCCCTGCGCTGTTCATCATACGTGCGCCAATTGATTTTGTGTTTTTGCTTCATTGTGCGCAGTGACTTTGTAGTTGCTTCACGTTTGCTCCTTGAACTGAGATTTTTGTGTTTGCTTTATATGTGCGCAGTGACTTTGTAGTTGCTTCAAGTGTGCGCAGTTCACTTATACGTGCGCAATTGACTTTGTGCTTGTTTCTCGTGGCATTTAACTTTGTAGTTGCTTCACGTGTGCGCAGTCAACTTATACATGCGGCAATTGACTTTGTGTATGCTTCCTCTGTGCGCAGTGATTTGTAGTTGCTTCACGCGGTGCGCAGTCCAACTTATACGGCCGCAACTGGCTTTTGGTGTTTGCTTCAATATTTGCGCACATGACTTTGTAGTTGCTTCACGTGTGGCGTAATCAACTTAACGTTGCGCAACTTGATTTTTGTGTTGCCCAATATGTGGCGCCAGTGACTTTGTAGTTTGCTTACGTGTGCGCAGTCAACTTATACGTGCGCAATTGATTTTGCGTTTGCTTCATATGTGCGCAGTGACTTTGTTGAGTTGCTTCAACGTGTGTCGCATGTTCAACTTTATATCATTGCCTCACTTGTTGCCTCATTGACTGTTAGATAACTTTTTTAGTTTTGCTTTATAGCCTGTTGTTTATTTAACTTTATATTATATAATTTATGCACTATGGATATATTGAATCGATTGTAGACTTAAGGTCACAGAGGCAGTTTTCAAAAGAAAGACCCTGCATCTTCTTCGGATGAAACAACAGCTAGTTTAAAAGCAACATTACAGGGTGAGCTGAGTCCCCTTTGAATGAAAAGGGGTATTTTAAGAAGAAAGCTTACTCTATGCTGCAAACATTTTCCTGAAAAAGGTGATGTACAGTCACCACCCTCAATCACCCTGTTGTTATCAAAAATTTTCGACAAGGTAACGCTCGATTATCAACGGACGATTAAAACTCAGATAACTCTGAATGGAACGCTATTAATCAATGCTGAGTTTCGCACCTCTCAGACCTCAACTTCATTCTCATCAACTAAATCATCTTCTTCCAAAGGGAACTTCCAACTGTTAAGAGTCGAATATGGTAAGAGTCATACTTTCAACAATTCAAAAGGTAGTGGCTCTCTAAAAAGAACTACTTTCTCTTCTGAACCTCAATCAAATTCTAATTCAAATTCGAATCAATCTTCAAGGGAAGTCGAGTGTAAGCTGTGCAATCCATTACCTCTCTGACTGCACGGTTTACGTAAACCCTAAATCAAAAAGGGACAGATGTGTGGCATTAAACATGTGCTGTAACTGTTCCAGCATAAAGCACATGGCAGATACATGCCCGGCTAAAACACTCAATTTAAAGTATCCTTGCTATAAATGTAAGAGCCGAAAACATCTAGCCGCTCTCTGTTCCGCTGGAACCACTAATAAAAACAGGGAGCATTCTCGTCAAGAAAATGCTGATGAAGGAAATAAAGCCGATGTTAGTAATCATCTTTGCATTAATACTGGGCCAATCATCAGCCTCACATATTCTATATAACCATAGTAAAAGCAGGCTAAACAAAAACAAATCAGTTTCCTATTCGCTTCTCTTATAGACTTGGTTCTCAGAAGATATTAGACTGGCCTAAATTGGCTTACTAAACTCGAATCACTGTGAACAATTACAAAATCAGAAATGCCTATAAAAAGATTCATCGTTAAGCAGAACGCGCATCGTACCTAGTCGACCTAAGATATAATTGCTGCTGCGATTCTTCTTTTAGAACCCCGGTTCGTTTCGCCGCATTCTTTGGATGTTTGGGTTTGCGGTTTAGGGTTACAATCAAGCCTTAGTCGCATTTCGCTAAAATATAATGTGGCTGAAAAGTTCTTTGTGGACCCTTATGGGGATTCAGTCGATGACATCGATCTTCTTTTAGGTACCGACACTTTATGTCATATGAAACACTTCCAAATTATCGATTGTTTGGAAGGTAGCGCCATTCAGACTTGCTTTGGGTTGGTTCCTTTCGGGCCAGTGAATTCTTTTCTACTTCCTCATCAACAAGCCTTTCTATACAGAAAGCAGACTTCAACATCAACTCGTGATTTACAATCAAATCAGAGAGATTCATGACTATCCATGTCGGTCTCCTCGCTGCCAAAACACCTATTCCAAGCTTCTCCTAATCTCGTCAACTCGATCATTGACCCTCATCCTACTTACCCGGACCTTCTTAGCATTTCTTCAAATGAAATAAGTGCCGACCTGGGTTTGGAATATCTGTACAGCTTGGAGTTCTTGGGTATTCAGGAGGAGAAGGATTATGGTACCATCGATAAGGAATTTATCTCTAAATTCCACAATGCAATTCAATTTATCGATGGAAAATACCATATTGAAATCCCATGGATCCCAGAATTAGTGGATCATGTCCCTTCGAATTATCGTATTGCTTTAAGTACGCTTAGATGAGTTAAATATCGTCTCAGCAATCAAGGTCTTGATAAGGCTTACACTGATGTTTTTAAGGAACAGCTGAGATGTGGTATCATCGAAATCATCTCTGTTGATCCGAAGGAGTTCGATCGTTACATATGGATTCCCCACAGGCCTGTAATAAAAATGGCTGATCAGGTTTCAACGAAAATCAGGCCTGTGTTCAATTGTAGCCTTAGAACAAAAGGCGCTCCTTCTCTTAATCAAGCCTGTTAACCAGGCATCGACTTGTTGGTTCCTTTACTTCGTCTCCTTCTTTCCTTTAGGACCAACAAATATGTGGTAGTCGCTGACATCTCGAAAGCCTTTCTTCAAATCTATCTTAAACCAAGAAAGTGACCGTAACAAGTTTTGTTTCTTCTGGGAAGAAGATGGAAGGCTTGTTACTTATCGGTACGCAACCATCATATTTGGCCTTGCGGTATCCCCTTTTATCTTAGGAGCCGTAATAAGACATCATATTAAAAGCAAATATTCATTCGATCTGGTCTCTCGGCTTTTGGTCAATAACTTGTATGTGGATAATTTTATCTACACTCATTCATCCCCTGATGTTTTGAGAGACATCTATTCAGCCTCGGTAGAAAGGATGAAGGAGGGTGGGTTCAACTTGTGTTCCTGGAACACCAACCACCCTGATCTAAAAAGCTCAAATCAAAGACGATCAGATGCTTTCCTCTCATAATTGTGATGAGGAAAAAGTCTTGGGGTATCTTTATCATCCCGAAAATGATACCCTTAGATTAGCAGACTTTGACCTTACCTCAGTCGAATCAAAACGAGATCTTCTCTCCCAAGTAAACAAAATCTTTGATCCTCTTTCCTTTTTCCTTCCTGTAACTTTAAGGGGACGTCTGTTGATGAGGCGGACATGGGAGAAAGAAATGAGTTGGGATGACTCCATTTACCAAGATATAAAAGAAGATTGGGAAGAATTCGTGCTGATCTCGAACGACGTCAAAACCTATTCTTTTCAAAACGCTTCTGCTTTTGAAGCATCTAGCAATTCAACTCTCAAACATCTCTGGTACGCAGTTTCCAATGTTATGGGTTTTGCAGTTACGTCACCGGTTTAGAAACTGTATGGTCCGTCATTCTGTGGGCAAAATATAAGGTGGCTCCTCTAAGAGGAAAAACATTGCCTTGTTTAGAACTACTATCAGTTTATTTGGCTCTTAAGTGTCTTCTACAAATATTGAACGGATTGACAGGGTTGAATTCAGGCTGTCAACTCTTCTCGGATCCCCAAATGCGTCCCTAGCATGGTTAGCTGGAGGAGGTAGCAAAACGAAACAAATTTTTGTCAAAAATAGAATCCAAGATATCAAAAGCATGGTTTCCTCCATGAGAGATGAAAATTTACTGCCTATCTCTTTTCACTACGTTAAAACGGATGAAAACCCTGCCGACTTGATAACTCGAGGATTATCACATAGAGAGTTTGTCAAAAAACTAAGCTACGATCAGGTTTACTGGCCCAATTTCAGCAGTTCGGGGGGAGGATTGGTGGACCCTTCTTCAACATTTATGGTTCATACAGGCCCCACCTCCTCCTATCATCAACATTTCACGATATTCTTCTTTGTCAACATTGTTGAGAGTATGTTCTCTACTTTTCAAATTCGGTGTATCAACTCTTTCCTCAATCGAATGTGACAGAAAAGCTAGACTTTTCTGGTTAAAAGTCATGCAGCAGGAAAGCTTTTCTGTTGAACTTCGGTTTCTTAATGATGTTAAGTCGAACCCTGCTTCTGCTAAAGCACCACCTGATTTGGTTTCTCGTCTCAACCTCTTTTTAGATGACTCAGGGCTCATCAGAAGTAAGGGCCGTCTATCTCGTACTAATTATTACTGTTTTGAGGTGGTGAATCCTGTAGTACTTGGTAAATCCCATCATCTGACCTTTCTCATCATTAAAGATGCGCATGTTGCCTGTAAACACCTTGGCATTCAGGCAACCCTTACATGTATTCGCTTAAAAGGTTATTGGATTACATCAGCTCGACACACGATAAGAAAAATACTGTCGGAATGTGTCATCTGCAAAAGGTACAACAGCCTTTCTTTCAATATCCAAAGTTCACAAATTTCACAAAAGTTCAAGTTAACTTTTATCGTCCTTTCACTAGTGTAGGTGTTGACTACACTAAACATTTCTTTGTCAAAGTCAAAGGTTCAAATCAACCACAAAAATGTACATATTGTTGTACACTTGTCTCAACATTCGTTCTGTGTATTTAGATTTGATCCCTGACATGTCTGCAAAATCATTTGTGCAATCGTTCAAGTGCGTTTTGTCACCAAGTTTGGAGTTCCAAATTTCTTATATAGTGACAATGCCCGTTCCTTTAATAGAAGCGCGGATGCTCTTGAACAATTCGTTGTTTCGGAAACAGGTTCCGAGTTTCTGCGTCAAAATCAAATTAAACATATCCGAATTCCCTTGTATAGCCCTTGGATGGGAAGTATGTGGGAAAGATCAATCCGGACTGTCAAAAACTGCCTCTACAAGACAGTAGGGCGTAAAAGCTTGGAATATTTTGATTTTATCACTATCCTGGCAGATATCGCTGACGCCATTAACTCGAGACCTCTAACTTACACCTCTTCGGACAACGATATTGTACCTTTAACACCAAATTGTTTTTTAAAACCTTTGGCTAATACAAGTCTCATTTTAACTGATCCTACTTCTTCCAATTCACCTTCAAGAGAGGAACTTATTCAGTTATTCAAGAGATCTTCGGAGATGTTCGAGGACTTTAGAACTCGATGGTATACGGAATACCTCTTGAGCCTGAGAAAAGTGGGAAGAGATCTGTATCAGGTCGCATAGAAGAATAAAGTAAAGGTGGGGAACGTTGTACCAGGGTTGTGGAGTCGGTTCAAAAATTTTCCGACTCCGACTCCGACTCCGACTCCGGCCTCTAGAAAATTACCGACTCCGACTCCGACTCCGACTCGCGGCGCTCTTGAAAATTACCAGGACTCCGACTCCGACTCATCCTCTGGGCATTTTAAAATTACCAGACTCCGACTCCGACTCCGACTCCGACTCCGACTCCACCCTCCTGAAATGTCTAATATATGAAAGTTTATATAGTAAATATATATATTAGTATAATATATATTATATATATACTATATATATATATATATATATATATATATTATATATATATATATATAATATGTATATATATATATATATAATATATATATAGAGGGTATATTTTTGTTACCTGTGTTAATGTATAAGTAGTGACTATGGTCTGGAAATAAGAGGTATAGATCTAAAGTACAGTATTGTTCAGATGGACAATCTAAGGGGCGTGTTAGGTGTGAGAAAGAATTGGTAAAATAAGGAATGAACGTATTAGAGAGTTATGTGGTGTGAAGAAAGGTATAAATGAGAATCATTAAAGTACGTTGCGATGGTTTGGTTCATGTGAAAAGGATGGATACTAGTCGGTTGGTAAGGCAGGATGTATAGTGGTTGAGTGTGCTGGGAATCGACGCGGCTGGGAGACCGAAGGAAAGTGATTGAGTCAGTAAAGGAATGCCTGGAGGAGAGAATTGAAGTTTAGCAGAAGCGAGAAGAAAGATGCAAATAGAAGTGAATGACGGGGTTTGTGTGAGGGGTATGGTTGTACCCACCTGGGCCAAGGGAATGAACCCCACATTGGGAGACTGCCCAGATAGGATCCGTAGGTCCCGGTGAATGCTCTACGGATGGATTTTCTGACTGCGACGAGCTCTCACTAAATGGTATAAAGGGGCGGAAAGACTGGGCTTTCTTTTCGACTTTCGTCATATTCTTCTATTACTTTTCTGTTTCCATGCATGCTACGCACCTTCCCCCAGGCTTGGAGGAGAGAAGGTGGTGATGATGATGATTATATATATATATAGTATATATATATATATATATATATATATAATATATATATATATATCATATAATTTATATATATAATATATATATATATATATATATATATATATATATATATATATATATATTAGGGTGAACCGAAGTGATAAGAGGGAGAAAATTATTTCCCGAATTTTGTCAACGGGAACCCCACAAAATGATCAGTCTTTGCAGATTTTTCGATAGCCAAAGTTTGAGCACGATTGAAGCATGTTAACCCGTGCCGCTGGGCGTTCAAAGTTTTAAAAAAATCGAATTTTTGGCTGGCTAGCGACGTCTTTGGGCAGTATCTCTGAAACTTCTCATTATTTTCTCATGATTTATATCTCAAATCATAAGCAATATTGTTCTAAGTAATTTATATTATATACATATTTGTTGCTACTTATAGTCGAACCGAGCTATAACAGCCTTTGTCATCAAAAACGTGACTAGGAACCTCTATTAACGAACTTATTTATGATGGAATTAATTATGATGGAATAAAATGACAGAATGTTTTTGTTTTTACATATTTCAATGTATTTTAATAAGAAAAGAGAGTGACTGCATCGTTTGCATTCTTTAAGAAGGATAAAATAATGAATAATCTATTCTAAAGGTTTGCTCAAAGTGATTTTTGAAACATCAGGATACAGCTTTCGGCATTTGTGTACTACCTGTAAAACATATTGTTTAGATCAATATTCAAGCAAAAATAAAAGTATCTTACCTATGTCGAATAAACATTCCGCTTGAATTTGCTGCTCGGTTCATTTTCCCAGTTTCTTTTGTAGTTCTCTTTCTTCAGCTCGAGCTAACTTCAGATCAACTCCAAGCATAGAGCCTGACCGACCCTTTTCCCTTTATTTCAAAAGAAACTCCTTGTCTTCTTCTGATTTCATCATGGACAAGGCATCTTGAAGGGCGATATCAAAGATATCATCTACCTTTGAGGCGAACTCTTTGATTTTGTTCTTTGCAGCTTCTGATTGTTTATACTGGTCCTTTTGTACATTTCTCCACTCTGCGTGAAGTTTCTCTAATTTAGTAATAGCATCTTTCACATGTTTTGTAGGAATCCGAGCTTTTCCCCAGAAAACAAGAACTTCTTGTATGGTAATTCTTGCTGAATCTCTTAGATTCAATTTCACAGTAGGCAAATTGTAGAACAAAGTGGCCAAAACTTGACGATTGGAGGGCAATTTACAACCGGTTATCTGGTGAGCCGGATAGCCTACAATGAAAATTTTATCTTTGGTTCTGCTTCTTATGGCAGAGGTGGAAGCCATTCTTTTACTATTTTATTTTAATCTGGAAAAAATTAATAATATACATTACAACGAATATTGGTTTCGGAAATTAGATGTAAAATTAACAAAACAAAAGAAATAAAAAAAAGTCTCCTTAAATCTAAATTTACATGAAAATGATGATATAATGATGATGAGGCTGTTATAGCTGGGTTCGACTAGAAGTAGAAATAATATTATAGAATATATATTTATATATATAATATAAATTAGTTACAATAATATTGCCTTTAAATTTGAGAAATAATGCATGAGAAAATAATGAGGGATCCGGAGATACGGCCCCAAAACGTCGCTAGTCAGCCCAAAAAACGCGTTTTTTTGTAACTTTGAGCGCACAGCGGCACGGGTTCACATGCTCCAATCGTGCTCAAAATTTAACTACCTTAAAATCTGGAGAAGCTGATCACTTTGTGGGGTTCCCGTTGACAAAATTCCAACATCAATTTTTTACGGTCACCCTAATATATATATATATATTATATATATATATATAATATATATATATAATAATATCTTATATTATCTGAAAATTATATTAACTATATTTTAGACATTATAATATATATTATTATATATATATATATTATATATATAGTTATATATATATATATCTATAGTATATATTATATATATATATATATATATATATATATATATATATATATATATATATATATATATATATATATATATATATATATATATATATATATATATATATATATATTTTTTAAATAAAAGGGTAGGGTAAAATATTTGTTTTCGGTCTTGTGCGCAACATTTTCATCCAAGATGGACATAAATTCTTATTTTTGCGGCCCAATTTTGATGGGAAATGAAGCAAACTGTAGCTTTTTCTGAACTCTTAAACGTCGTTTTCGAGTGTTTTTCTGTGTCTGTAGTCATTCTTTCGGAATTTTCATTTCTCCAAACCTATGTTTTTGACATTTTTGGCTTCAACTTCTACAATTTTTTTCGAAATGACTTCAAACTTGAAATATGCATAGATGGGTCCATTACCTACAAAATGCACGAAATAGTTTTTTGATTTTTTAAAATTTGTGCTTTGCAATGTCAAAATTCAAAATCCACTTTTTTTTGGTTTTTAAAATTAAAAATTGCGATAATTTTTTTCTGTTCATGCGATCTGGATGAAATTTCAGAGCATATGAAATCGATATATTTTAATAAAACTTTTAATTTTTTCTTTGAGTATACAAAAAATTATCTAAGTAAAAAAGATGCATCTCGCCCGACTATATAAGCTCCAAACAATTTCATCCAGATCGCATGAGCAGAAAAAAGCTATCGCAATTTTTCATTTTAAAAACGCAAAATGAGTGGGTTTTGAATTTTGACATTGCTGAGCACAAATTTAAAAATCAAAAAACTATTTCGTTGCTTTTGTAGCGTAATGCCCATCAACGTCATATTTTCAAAGTATGAAGTTAATTCGAATAAATTGTAAAAGTTGAACTAAGATAATGTCGAATTCATAGGTTTGAAATTGAAAATTCTGAAGAATGACTACAGAAAAAAAAAACGCTCGAAAAGACGTTTTAGTGGTCAGAAAAAGCTACAGTTTGTTCTTTTCTATCAAATTAGATGAAATTTAAGAATTTTTAAAATGTCCATTTTTAGGGGTGATAAATTGGGCTCAGTCGAAGCAAATACAACATTGAACAGTAATAGTAACATTAATAGTAATTGAAAATAAAAATAAAAGATATCATTTTCTCCTATAAAAATTTTCTTAATTTATCTCTAACAACAAATGATTGATACTTCGCTTCGTTTCTATTGTGCACTACGATGACACTCATCTAAATGCTATGTTCTGTTAGGCTTTCTTCTCCTGTTGAATTGAAAAAGTATGTTTTGAGCCTATTCAAGAGTAGAGAATTTTTTTTTGAAGTCACGTTTATACTATATATTTATATATAATAATATATATATATATATATATATATATATAATATATATATATATATATATATATATTATATTATATATATATATATATATATATATATATACATATATATATATATATATATATATTTATATATATATATATATATATATATATATATATATATATATATATAATATATATATATATATAATATAATATATATAATAATATATATATATATATTATATATATATATGATATATTAATAGCATCTGCTAGGTCCTCCTTCATTTTTCCTCTTAGGTCTGATTTTAAAATGCTGAGAGCAGAAAAAGCCGTTCAACGCTAGCTTGCTTTGGAGGTAGAGCAGTCGACGCTTTCGACTAAGCTCTTCATATCTAGAAGCTTTCATGCTCATCTTCTGAGCTTTCTGAAAATGACTTGAAAAGGTAGTAATGGGGATAGTTTTAGTTTTTAATCACTTACAATATGTTCAGATGTTTCCTTTTCTTCTTTGAACTTCTTGCAACCCTTTAATACAAATGACCCACGGCCACGTTGCAAAGTGCAGATTAAGCTTTTGTTGTTGATCTTCAGTTAGGCTTACCGTAGATAGGATCAATATAAACAGCACCTAGTAATAACATTGTCAATGAGAGAAATTTCTCTTCGTACGATTGGGGTCTTTTATTTCTTCAGCATTTAAATATAGATGGTATAAGGTTTGAAGGTTGAATTTTTAGAATATAGTTCAAATTGAAACATAATTGTGCAGGTTAAAAAACTTGGAAGTTTCCAATTGCTTTTTGAGATATGGGAGTTGGGCAAGTCAGTGAACTTGCAATGAAGTGATCCGAGGTCCCACAGAACACATTCACACTTGGTCAGCTCAATTTTTTGACTCCAACTCTACTTATCTTGAAGTTACCAACCCCGATCCGACTCGCTCCGACTCCGGACCTCTGAAAATTACCGACTCCGACTCGATCCGACTCCACTCTTCAAAATTACCGACTCCGACTCCGACTCCGCTCCAACTCCGGATCCAAAATACCGACTCCCCGACTCCGCGACTCCGACTACCGACTCTCCGACTCCACAACCCTGCGTTGTACTCATTAAAAGTCCTGTAAAGGACCGCCCATATTGGCAAATGGGCATAATCTAAACGCTCATATATGGAGATGATGGTAAAGTTCGTTCAGTCAAAGTCCGTACCCCTGGAAGGCTAATAAATGTGTACCCTATTAAACATTTATTCCCTCTGGAATTATCATTGACTCATAGTGGGAATCGGAATAACTCGTTAGGAACTGATGCCCCTTCTACTAAGATGGTTCCTTTACCATCTTCTTCTCAGGCAATCAGTCCTAATGTAATCCCAACCTTAACCAATGATAATTCCACAACAAATCAACAATCTCGTCCTAAAAGAAAAGCGGCGGTCGTGGCGCGATCTAAATTTCTCAATGTCGGTATCGATTCGGAATCGGAATCAGAAGAATCCTCTGATTCTGATGATTAACAAATTAGTATCATTATTTCGGATAATTTAATGATTAAAGATTTTTTTTTTTTTTTTTTTTTGTTTTGCACAATTTTTGTCGTATTTTATGCATCTACCCCGCCCAGGATAATTAAATTTAATCTTTTTAAGCGCTATCGTATTTAGCGTATCTATTTAAATCTCAAATATTAAGTCACACTCTCACTTTCAATTTTGTCAAATGTTCAAGGTGGTAATTAATGCTAATTGCGTTATTCATTATTCATTTGTTTTGAGTTAAAAATGGAGAAATGTTTCCTTTTGAATTGAAAGGAACATGAATAGCTAAAATTTCACTCGGTATGAAATTTGCTAAAATCACAGTCTTTGCCTTTTTGCCTTCGTGAATATCGTTTGTGAATCTGTCCTTGCTTTTTTGACTTCAGTAATACCGTTTTGTGAATCTCATATTTATTCTCGCCTTTGTTTATTTTGTTATTGAATTGTTGAGAGTAAAGAAGTCTAATTTCATGATCTAAATTCGTGGTAACTAATCGCCAAATTGAAGTAGTGATTTAAACTGTTTTCGTATCTGTCGTATCTACATGGTATCAAGTCCTACGTAGGTGAAGAAAAGTTTACCCTGTAACCAGGGTTGCGGAGTCGGAGTCGGAGTCGGAGTCGCGGAGTCGGGGAGTCGGTAGTTTTTGAAGAGGGTGGAGTCGAGTCGGAGTCGAGTCGGTAATTTTTGAAGAGGGTGGAGTCGAGTTGGAGTCGAGTCGGTAATTTTCAAGAGGTCCGAGAGTCGGAGTCGGAGTCGGAGTCGGTAACTTTCAGATGAGTTGGAGTCGGAAATTTAA
>JABUQX010033123.1:20000-32500 GCA_015478945.1 Trachelipus rathkii
CATTTGAAGGTAGTAAATATGTCTCAGGGACAAGCAATGTCTAGTTCGCTCCTTTAGAGCAGTGGTTCCCAACCTTAAAATAACCATGGACCACTAAGTCTTAAATTACATTATTTGCGGATCACACTTCCAAAACAATATATATATTATATATATATATATAATATATAATATATATATTATATATATATATATATTAATATATATATATATATTAATATAATAAATTATATATATTATATATATATATATATATTATATATATATATATATATATATATATTACTCCTACTTTAAATTAATCAATGTGATCTTTGTGCTTGCATTTCTCGTACCAACTTTGAAATTCTTGAATTGATATCTTTGCTCAATGGTAGACGTATGTCATCGTTTTCATCAAGCCTGCTTATTTGTTTTTTATCTGTAGCATAGCAGAGAAGACAAGGACAAGGACAAGGAAAAGGACAAGATACCACAAGGCTCTTCCTCGAATGATTGAATAGGGGATTGCTTTCTTGAACTACAACTCCTCGATATTAATACCTAATTCAAATGAATCTTTGAAGTTACTATCGTTTTGAAGTTCGATGGCTTCTTCTTGGATTTCATCAGGGAGGTCTTTGGGACTGACACCGAAAGAATTACGTATTAGTTTTTTTAATGACTTCTGTTTTATTTTTGTCATTTGGTTATCAGCAAATGATCTCAGAGTTGGAGAGGCAAAGAATTCTTTGCTTGAATTTTGTCAGACCATAGATCTATTTTGCAAAGAAACGAACGCAGTTTGTCTTCAAACACAAATACGTTTGTCATGCATTCCAATTTTTCATTTTCATAACCTTGCAAACTGCAAATTTAGATTGTTCAGATAGGTGAATATATCCACGAGGTAGGCAAAATGCATTCCAAATTTTTTTTTTTGACAAAACTGTTCCACCAAAACGGTCATTTTTTATTATATTTAAAATACCTTCAGCTCTTCTCTTAACTCAAACAAGCGGTTCAACATATTTTCCTTTCGAAAGCCAACGAACCTCAGTGTGAGAAAGCAGCATTTTTGTGTTCTGCGTCCAAGCAAAATTTGAAAAAACGTGTAATTAAGACACTACATCGCTGGAGCACCATCAGTACAAAACCCAGCAAGGTTTTCTCACTTTAATCCATTTTTCTCGAAGTAATCACAAATTACTTTCATAACGTCCTTTCCTTTCGATGTAGCTTCCAATTCCCATGTAAGTATAAATTCTTCCTTGATTAAAATATACCTTGACCTAAATATCGAACAAAGACAAGTAATTGACAACACTGAGCAACATCGATGCTTTCGTCACACTGCAGAGCGAAGTAGGGAGAATTTTTTACTTCACTCAGAAGTTGATCTCCAACGTCTTGCGACATTTTTTCTATTTTAGATATCACTGTGTGATTTAACAGCGAAATCACTTGAATTTTTTTTAGCGTCTTCTCCTCTAAAAACTTCTTCCACTGCTTTAAACAAACAAGGTTTCACTAATTTTTCACCAATTGTGTGGGATTTTTTTGACTTTGCAATTAAGGACAGGGATCAAATTTTTGCTCCGGGCTGAGCCCAATTTCCAACCCATCTAAAAATGGACATAAAATTTTTTTATATTTACCAAACTGCAGCTTTTTCTGACGTCTAAAACGTCATTTTCGAGTGTTTTTCTGTGTCTGTAGTCATTGTTTTGGCATTTTCATTTTTTGAAAACCTACGTTTTTGACATTTGTCTTATCTCCTCCTACAATTTTTATCGGAATGACTTCAACTTATATATATATATATATATATATATATATATTATATAGGTATTATAGTAGTATTATAGATATCTTATATATTTTTATTACTATATATTCAAAATTATATATATATATCAATATTATATATATATATATATATGCCTTGAATATTTCATATTGATGGGACAAATTATAAAAAAGGATATCGCGATATTTCCTTTA
Organism: Trachelipus rathkii; assembly: GCA_015478945.1. Taxonomy (NCBI): domain Eukaryota; kingdom Metazoa; phylum Arthropoda; class Malacostraca; order Isopoda; family Trachelipodidae; genus Trachelipus; species Trachelipus rathkii. The sequence goes on from JABUQX010033123.1 coordinate 21,984, forward strand.
TGAAATGAAATAATAATAATAATAAAAATAATAATAATAATAATAATAATAATAATAATAATATAGAATAATAATATTTAATATAATAATATTAATAATAATAATAAATAATAATAAAAATAATAATAATAATAATAATAATAATAATAATAATAATAATAATAATAATAATAATAATAATAATAATAATAATAATAATAATAATAATAATAATAATAATTTTTTTTTTGACAATTCAACTCCTAATTGGATTTTTTCGAAGTTTCTATATGGATAGCATTAAACCGGGAGGCGATAGACAAAAACCAATTTAATTTTTGAATTCAGCGCACCAAAATACATAAGAATTAAATCTCATATATGTAAACAAAATTTGCGCTGGCCTGTGTGATTACCTATAAAAAATAGTAATTGCCGGAGCCTAAGCAGCACCTTTATCTCCGGCCCGGCCCCGGCCCCGGCCCCGGCCCCGGCCCCGGCTCCGGCTCCGGCTCACGGATCCGGATTCGGCTCCAACTCCGGCTCACGGATCCGGATTCGGCTCCAACTCCGGCTCCACAGCCCTACTTTCAATTAATGGTAATTTGCTATAAAGAAACGAGTAAACGATTTTTGCATTTAAAGACTTATTGGAATTCATTGTAAACAAATTTGAAACTAGTCAAAGGTTTGTTGGTTCATAATATTTTGTTTATTCTTCTTTCATTTTGATAAACAATATTCAAAACCCTTTTAAGGCATTTCAGGTACAGTGCTCTGATTCACCTTATTAATTATTATGTTTATTTTATCATTTCAGTTATCAACCAGAAGTAAATAATAATAATAATAATAATAATAATAATAATAATAATAATAAATATTAATAATAATAATAATAATAATAATAATAATAATAATAATAATAATAATAATAATAATAATGGGATCATTTAAAAATAAATTTGACGCTCTTTTCAAAATCACCTTTTTTAATTTCTTGATGATTTGTTACTCTTTAAAAATTAATCCTAAATTTACCGCAATTCCTCTTCCTCCAATGTCAAACGAAACCGAATTTCTTCATTCAGATTTTGTTAACGTGTTCTTAAAGGACTTATTTACTGATAACCTAAAGGGAGAAAAGCTTCTTCTAATAGTGAATTACGACCTGCAAAACAATCTACAAATTAATTCTATCTTAAAGAGATTTGAATCTGAAAAATCCTCTTTTGTAATCGATACAATTGAAAATTTCGACGTAGAAATTTACTCTCGAGAGTTTTTAAATGGAGAAAGTTTTATTGTGGTAATAATAGCTCACAACATCGATAATTTTTTTGAGAAAGTCTCCATTGATAAAAAATGGGCACCACATAAAATTGTCCTTGTTTATTTAAATATTCGAATCCCTCTTGACGAAAATCTTTTCTCTTCTGCCATTCAGAGGTCGAAATGTATTTTTATTGCTGAACTTACATACAAAAAGAGCGAACCGTTTTTTTCACTTTACAGTCTTCAGAATCCTTTTAAAAAAGAAAAGAGAGAAAAGTTTTCGTGGAAGATATTTTTGACTTCAAGAAACATAAAGAGAAAAGCTCCTTTGTTTATTAACAGAATTTCATCATTTGATGGAAAAGCTCTCAAAGTTGCAACAGTTTGGGAAGACTTTCCGTACCTTTACATTCGAGGGAACGGAAATGACAAAGAAATAGTTGGCTCTAATATTGATATTCTGAGAGCAATAGGAAATAAATTGAACTTTTCTTTAGACTTTGTCGCCAATGAAAAAGGAGAATGGGGGATAAATGTAAACGAAACTTGGACTGGCATTTTGGGAGACTTGAGGTACAAAGACAGAGACATAACAATTAATGTATTTGCGCTGCGATTAGAGATAATTCATGACTTTGAAGTTGTTTTGCCATCTCACAGCGAAGGTTTCACCTTCCTTTTAATGATTCCAGCGCCTTTCCCAGATTGGATGAAGCTTATTATGCCTTTTTCGGGATTCATTTGGACACTCACTGTTTCAACAATAGCTGTCGCCATCATTTGGCTTTACTTTATCATAAAGATGGACCCAAGAAAGTCTTTTCAGTACGATTTCTCTTCGATAATATTAACTGTGAGTTAATAGAATACTTTTTATGTATATAAATAATATACATTTATATATATATTATATATATATATATATATATATATTAATATATAATGTATATATATATATATCTTATAAATATATATTATAATTATATATATATTCAGGAGGGGCCCTTATTTTTTAAACTTTCTAAAATTTAGCTCCCAACCTTATATCTTGTTTTCCAATCACAAAACCGACGTGTGTAAAACGTTTTGCTCAATTGGACAACAATTTGACGGGAATAGTGTGTTGATATGATGTGTTACCATTTCAATCGAAAAAGTAATTAATTCGATGAAACTCCTGTAGTTAAAAGATATTTTTATTTATTTGTTTCACTTGTAAACACTAGTTAAAGGACCTAACGGTAGTCTTGATTGAGTCATTAGCATTAAAAAAATTATTTCCGGATAGCCGAAGTTGGTACAATACATTAACATGAAAATCACCAAATGTTTTCCTTCTGATTATGTTATGCGATTTTCTCATTAATATTATTAGAATAAGCTTATACTATTAATTATCAAGACTTATACTATTATTATTATGTATTATTATTATTAATTTTATTATTATTATTATTATTTATTATTATTTTATTATTATTATTATTAATATATAAAGTTTTTATTTAATTTTATTATTTTTAATATTTAAAAATTATTATTATTTTGTTCTATATTAAAATTCGTGTCATTATCATTATATTATAATTATAATTATAATTATAATTACATTAATAATTAATAATTATAATTATAATTATAATTATTTTATTAGTATTAAATTATTAAATTCTCAATTTTTATCAGATTATTGTTATTATTATGTTATTATTATTATTATTATTATTATTATTATTATTATTATTATTATTATTATTATTATTATTATTATTATTATTATTATTAATTATTATTATTATTATTATTATTAATTATTATTATTATTATTATATTATTATTATTATTATTATTATTATTATTATTATTTATTATTATTATTATTATTATTATTTCATAGATCTCAAAATATGCCCAATGAGAGCGAAGGAATAATAATAATAATAATAATCATTTATCATTATCTTATCATTACATTATATTATTATTTTATATTATTATTCATTATTATTATTATTATTATTATTATTATTATTATTATTATTATTATTATTTTTATTATGTTATCATTATTATATTATTATTATTATTATTATTGTAGTATAGTATTATTTATTAGTATTAGTATTAGTATTAGTATTAGTATAGTATTAAGTATTAGTATTAGTATTAGTATTAGTAATTATCATTATTATTATTATTATCTATTTATTATTATTATCATTATCATTATCATTATCATCTATCATTATCATATCATTATCATTATTATTATCATTATCAATTATTCATTATATTATCATTATATTATCATTTATCATATCATTATCATATCATTATTATACAATTATTATGACTTATGCTATTATTATTATTTTATTATTATTATTATATTATTATTATAGATAAACTTATATTATTACATAAACATATTTTATAATCTCTCCGTTTTCATGTTATGTGCTTCGTTTACTTATTTTGTAACCAAATATGATGTCTTTGATGAATGATCTTCATTGTTTCAGAACGGTTTGTGCCGCTGGTGTAAAGTGACTTTTGTGATGTGTTCTTTCTAGACTTGTAAAATGACATCAACTTCTTCAGGTAGTTCGTCACACAAGTTAAGAAAAGATTTTTTATGCCCCTCTTGTTGGCTACATTTCCAATCAAATCATCGGAACCAAACTACCTTCGAACCGGCAAATTTTAAGTGATTTTTCTACAATGTAAGAGTTGTAAATATTACAACGAAGGAAAGTGCAGCATTGGTGATTCAAAAGGTTTCCGATTTTTTGGCAGAAAGCACGAATTCCTACTAGAACTGACCACTGCGTTAAAAAGTTACTCAAACTCTTTGAAGAATGGAAACGTTTACAGAAAAATTTGACTAGAACTGCAGGCAAAGAAAAAGAGAATATATCATTTTTTGCACATTATGGACGATCTCTTTAACATAGTTCATTGGGATGCTTTGGGGCACATGGAAAATGAAGAGGATAAGAATTTCTTTATGCTTCAGCGACAAAAAGAACGACCGGACTCCATGGTTGGTGTAGATCAAAACCTAAAACACAAGGAAGAAAGAGCAGACTCTTTGACAAGTTTGACGCATTTTCCAACAGCTTGTGTATGGCTTGGAAAATTTTAAAAATCAAACTCAGGCTGTTTTATTTTGCAAAACTGACGAAATAGTTTCTGTTGTCAAGCTTTCCATCATTGAAGGGGGGGTGACAGCTTACATTTTGTCCAATCTATCAGCTCATTGTAGTCCGTGGTATCAAAAGTTGTTGAGAGAATCATAAAAGTTCTAACAGACTTTCCATTCGGATTTTGAGTTCTTGCCTTTAGTACCCTCCTGTAACCCAACTCTCGTATGTGTTGTCTCTCATCCACTATCATAGCTAACAACACGTTCTCTCGGTGACAGAAGAAAGGGTTTCTCACAATTAAAGGATCTATGATTCTTTTAATGTCTTCTGGCAAATGTCTCGTTGTTTGAACATGTTTAGGACTATATTTCCTGACTGATATATCTTAATGTCGAACCGACAGGAACATATGTCTTCAAAATGTAGTTTACAAGCATCTTGAGTTTGTTTGTAATACTTCTTTGGGAAATGAACAACCGAAAGACCCGGTTTGCGCATGTCAGCCATCGGGAGTGACTGAGAGGTCTAGGATCTCTTAATGTCAGATCTGGAGCCATTGCCTGTCTGATTTGCTCTGACAATATCCAGAAGGTACTGTTGGTCTTTGCTAAGGTCAGTTTAATATCCATTGATTTCATCTAATTGAATTAGTTCGAAATTTATAACGGGTAATTTCTCACAATCAGGCAATTGCTTGCCTATTTTCCCAGAGAATGACGCTGGTCCTGTCGTCTCTCCGTCCAAGTATCCAAATAAATGTCTGAATGGTAGCTCGTTGAAGTGAAGTAAGCAAACTAACCACTGCAATGGGCGCTGAATTTTAACCTCTATGTTGCGGATAACACCATTTTTCCACCTTGTGTTTGTTGCTCTGCCATCACAACCAGAAGCTTCCAGTTCATTAAAGTCACTATCATTATCTTCCAGGTACTTAAGGATGCAATTGGCTATTTCACTACCAGTTCTACTCGCCGGTGTGACGTGACCGACATATTGCCCATCAGGCTGACGAATCACGCTTATGTGCGCCTCTTTCCTTACTCTTCGGTATATTTCACATCCTATTTTTTCTTGGAAGATAGTATTATCTTTTCTTCCATCAAAGTATATTCCCTTTGTTACTATGGACCGGTCCATATATTGTCCAATAGCCTGTGGTGTCTTCTGTTTTTCCCTTCTTACCTTGCTACGTATCTTTTTCAGAAATCATTCCACGATCATACATAATTCTGGAAGCGATAGCAGCTATCTCTATCAGAAACACCAAATCTATCGCTAAATAAAGCAGTAAACATTAATTTCAACCCCATTTGAGATGGGGAAGGAACAGAAGACATATCAATTTCACTTGTTTCGTGCGGGAATTTTCGATTAGTTTACATGTCACAAGTGTCATTGTCAACTGCAAAAGTTTCTCGCAATAGTTGTTTTCTCTTCTTTCTTTACTTAAGTTTCTCTGTTTCTTGTTTATCTAGACTGCCAATGAAGGTAATCCTGGTGTTTCCCTGATCGTATATAAACTTTCTCTCAATGGATGGGATCTTTTTGTCTTTTTCACAATTACATTCTACAACCACAGGGCATTCACAAGCACCTGCCTTTTTCCCACATGCATAAAAATATGTCATGGCACAATTACACGATGCAATAACAAATAGCTTGGATTTCGCTTCAGCAAAGAATTCTTCTATTTTTTTCTTAAATCTCTCTTTTTCCTGATTTCGATATGCGATATTTGAATAGAAAACTATTCAGGAACAATTTTCTCCAACTGTACATTGCCTAAACAATTTGATATTACCACAAATTTAGTCAAACAAATGAATTAGCAAGAGTAAGCAAGGAGCAAACGTTCACTTTCGTGTCCTCTTAGTAACTGAACTAGACACATTGTCGTTTATCGAATCAAATGAAATAGATAATTTTCATAATGCATCTTCATTACCACGATGCTGAAACAACAGATATTATTAATTTACTTGCCTACACCAAAACAGTTTGTGGAAAAAAATTATTTTAATTAAAAAAAAATGCAATTCTGGACACATGTTAACATTAAATTATTTTTATTCTTAAAATATAAGCATTCACTTTCATTTTTCAAATTTTGCTGAGACTTTTTGTAACGCTTGTATGCTAGGTACTTGGGGTAATGCTAAGGCAAGAATTTAGCATGAAAATCTGGGGAGCATGGATCACCTTATGGATTATAACTTGGATGTTCGGAACATTTCTGGTGACATCAGCTTACAATTGTGAACTGATTTCTTGTCTGACGATCCCAAGATACCCAAAAAGTATCCAAACAGTCGAGGAAGTTGCCAAATCGGATTTGAGGTAATGGTTGTGTTATATTTATCATAAAAATTTAAATTAATGAAAAAGGTCAAAATTAAGTAATAAATTCAATTATTGTAATATTTTCTCTGTAAGCTCAACTCCAATCTTTAGAAAAAGGGCAATGAGTTTGTCAATTTATTAATAAAAGATTTCATATCTTTATTCACTAGTTAGAGAGGAAGGGTAGAAATAACTAAAATAATAAGTTTTTCTGTATGTGTGTGTGTTTGTGTTTGTGTTTGTGTTTGTGTTTGTGTTTTTGTGTTTGTGTGTGTTTGTGTGTGTTTGTGTGTTTGGGTCTTTGTGTGTGTTGGGGGAAGGGTGCTAGAAATTTGGATTAATATAAAGAAATTTTTACGAGAAATAAATTTTATTTTTATTTTTATTTGCAACTAGAAAATATTTATATTTTATATATAATATATATTATATATATATATATATATATATATATATCTATTATATATATAATATATATCTATATATTATATATATATTATATATATATGTATATATATATATATATATCTTATATATTATATATATATATATATTATTATATATATTATATATATATATATTTATATAATTATATTATATATATATATATATATATAATAAATATAATATATATATATATATATATATATAATAGTAATATATATTGAGTTTTTTTTTCATAATTAATACTTTAACAAATATAAAATTTAAAATATAAATGACAATTACCTATATATATATATATATATATATATATATATATATATATATATATATATATATATATTAATATATATGTATAATATATATATATATATATATATATATATATATATATATATATTTTATATATATATATATATATATATTTATATATATATATATATATATATAATATATATATTTGCAATAGAATATATATATATATATATATATATATATATATATATATATATATATAAATATTGATTAAATATTTTCCATAGAATTATAATGATAGACTTTGGGTCAACGGCGCTCCAAGAATTTATTGAATTTCCTGATGAAGCCGTGTCTACCGTAGGTCGAAGAATCGAAGTGAAGAGTAATGATTTCATGATGGAAAATGCAGGAAAACTTCTCGGCCACGAGAAAGTTTATTCAAGTAGACATTTACGTTCGTATCTTGTCTTTCTCCAGCCGATTTATGGTCTCTCGGGGCAGTCTTATATTCTCAATGAAGTGGTATCCGTATTCCCTTAAACTTTTGTGAATATAATATATATATATATATATATATATATATTATATATTTATTTATTTATATATATATATATATATATAATATATTATATATATATAATATATATATATTTATATAATAATATAATATCTATAACCAGCGGCGACTCTAGCAACTTTTTACTACTCCGTGTTCTTTCTCTCTCTCTCTCTACATATATATATATATATATATATATATAATATAAGTTATTTATATTATATATATATATATATATATATATATTATATATATATATATATATATATATATATATATATATATTTATTTATTTATTTATTTATTTATATATAATAAACAAAATAATTATTTATAAGAGATATATGAATTATCATTTCTTAGTTTTCTTTTAGCATATAATTGGTTTTATGGGTATCTTATTTTTTTCCTTTCAAATTCAGATATTAGAATCTAAATATATTAATTATTTTTAAATGGTGCATTAAGACAAAGTATAATGATTACTTTATTTTTTTCTAATAAAACGAGTAATTTATTAGATTACTAGATATGAAAAAAACAACTTGTAAAAAATTTAATTTCATGAATATGTATTGTATAACGTCTTGAAATTTCCTCTCCGCATTTTGGAGAGGCAGAGCCCGTTACATTTAATAATTGATTAAAAACGGGGTTATTCAATGGGATGAGCTTACACTTTTTATTTAAATTTTACATAAATCTTTCATTTGTATTATGTAATGCATTCTTCAGATGACCTATTTTCACAAAAAAATAAGAGAGATTTTATCATAACTTTGCAAAATTTGAAGAATATGTTCGTTCTATAATATAACTCGTGCTTAAGCGAGTAGCAGATGTAGGAGTCGCTCTGAAATAGCATATATATATTATATTATATATATATATATATATATATATTATATATATATATATATATATATACTAGAGTAGTCAGTGTTCGGTCGGTGAGCGATGGGTATACTCCCCTCACCCAGGGAATGTCTCGGAATGCATAATACGTGGTATTACAGTTATACTATATTATGTACTATGCGATGTATATATATGGTATGGTGATGTAGGTTGGTCGTGATGATATGTATGTAGTGATATGGTTATGTGGTAGCGTTAATGGTGTATAATGTGTCGATAGGTTTCTGGTGGTATTGGTATTATGTAGATTTATGTGATGGCAGTAGTATATGTCTAGTGGTATTTGTGATGATTGTATTAAGTAAGTAAGTGTAATTAATGAGGTAGGGGTAGGTCATGGTATAGTTTAGGATGTAGTAGTATATGGTGTTCAGAATATAGATGATTAATATAGTGTGTTTATATTATATATAGAGGTAGTTATATTTATGAGAGAAATATATATGTTTGTTGAGATAGTGAGGTGGAGTTTGATGTTAATGAGGATCTTAATGTGTATATAATGGACTGAGGTATGATAATTAGTAGTATATATTCAGGTTATGAACTAGTTTAGGTGTATGTAGGTATGTAAATATATATTATATAGTAAGTTAGTATATAGGGGTCAGGTATTACGAAGCTTACGGAATGGTGACGAGATGGGGTCTGTAGTATAGTGATTATTATAATATATAGTATAGATTTTATATGAGTAGTATAATAGATTAGATATGTATTCTATTATGTATGTTTTCTAAGGGGAATCTGAGGAGATTTAATTTTATGAGAAGGAAGGGAATATATGTGTCGTATGTGAACGATGAATTTATATGTAGTGATCGATCTGTATGGAGAGTTGTATAGAATTATGTAAGAAGTCTATCACGGAATGATATGGTTATAGGATAAATAATATATAGATTAGGTGATATTTATAAGTATTAATATATATATATATATAATATTGGTAGTTAAGTGAGTAGCCTTCATTATATATATTATATATATATATATATATATATAATATATATTATATTATAATAGTAGTATTAGTAGAAGATTATATATAGTTTATAATAATTATAAGTGTAATTTATTATATATGCGATATGAGTGTAGTATTACGACGGATTATAATTTATAAGTATACTATGTATAGGGCTATAGCTATATATGAACATAAGTGGTAGGATGGTAGGGTTGTAATATATATAGTTTTAGTATATATATGTACCTAGTATATATGTATTATTGATATATATGTATAAACTGTATTAGATTATATATGGTAGGTATATATATTATATTTATATATATATATATACCGGTAGTAGTAAATAGATTTGTTAGGGATATAGTTTATTATATTATTATTATTATATTTAATGTTATGCGGTATTATGTGTTAGGTTATTTATATAGTTCGGATATATGATTAAACGGCCAACAATATAATACGTAGTTGATGGTTTTAAAGTAGCTATCTATACTGTAGTGAGACAATGATAAGGCCGCGGTTGTCTAGTTGATGATATAATAAGGAGTAATAGAGGGGGTGTGTGGAAGAGAAGTGGCATTATACATCTATATAAATAAGAGTGTAGTATTCAAATTTA
>JABUQX010033123.1:35000-37576 GCA_015478945.1 Trachelipus rathkii
ACTTACATTTACCCATATAACTGTTACATTTAACTTATTCACAGGTACATATACACTAGCGATCCCTTTTGGTCTTCCTATTGGGTCAATTTTGGACACGGTAAATTGTTTGTGGCGTCCTTTAAGGGCTTTAGCCTATTTGTTTGACGTTCTTTACTTGTTTGACCATGGATGTTTTTCGTGTCCTTATATCACTGCGATTGCGAAGTATCTTTACCATTGGTATTTGACCCGACGCATAACTGCTGATGGTTTGATGGTTCCAATCACCGTAAGAAGTATCTAGGGATGTTTCTATATTTAGTGTTCTATGAGTAATAGATGAGTGCAGGGTGCGTGGCCAGGGAGAGCGCAAGTCGAGCGCATGTTCAGGAAGTGCGTGCAAGAGCTTCAGTGCGCATCGAGGGACTAATTGAGGTGCCGACGAATAGGGCATGTGGCAAGTGAGTGCAGCACAGGTAGTGCAACTGAGTGCCGACTTTTTTTTCAAGCCTTTCTAGCCTCCCCTTAGCTCTGAATAGCCTAATATTTGGTGTCTACCTTCCATAGGTAATTAAGGTATGAGGGATTCGAATGGTGTATATTATCAAGTTGCTAGAAGCTGTCTCTACGTCCGCAGTTAGTATTTGTTTCTTAACACTTATAAACCGACGGACTGAATATTTCGTAAAGAGTTACCAGTTGAGACAGTGATCAAAACGTTTCGAAGTCCGCGTCCGCAGGTTCACCCATTCGCGAAACCGGCCGTCCGCGTGCCCCGCAGGTCGCAATATTCCCGTCGGGTAAACCGCGCGCGCGTGCCGTCCGCAGATCGCAAAATTGCTGCGTGAACTGAAAATATAATCAATTGGGTAAACTATTTGCAAGAAATTTTCGCTTCATAATATACTACGAGTCACTCATGTTTTCTTACTAGCAATTGTACGAAATTGTTAATTAAAAGCATTACTTTACATACTCTTAAAGAGTTAAGCAGTAAAACAGATTAGAGGTGATTACCTAACACCTAGGGGATTAGTATGCCTTTGTTTTGACTGTTCTTTATGCTTTTAATTTCTGGCTTTACTGCTGTATACTGCATGTTCGGTTCTCTGCTTTAGACTTTCTGCTTTACTGCTTTAGACTTTTTCGTGCTTTACTGCTTTATATTACTTTCTGGCTTTAACTGCTTTAACTTTCTGCTTTACTGCTTCAAGCTACAACATTACACTACCTTACAAGCAGTAAAGCAGGTAAAGACAATCAGAGGTGTACCTAACACCTGGGGTGATTAGTAATGTGCTTTTGTTTTACTTTGCGTTTGTGTTTAAACTCACTTGCTTTGACTTGCGATTAGACTTTCTGCTTTACTGTGCTGTTAACTCTGTTTTACTGCTTTTAACTCATATGCTTTACTGTATCTTTTCTGCTTTACTGCTTTTAACTCATGTTTTACTGATTAGTAGGCTTTTGTCTGCTTTACTGCTTTAACTTTTCTGCTTTACTGGCTTAACTCCTGCTTTACTGTTTTACTCTCTGCTTTACTGCTTTAACGCACTGCTTACTATTTAACTTCTGTTATACACTGCTTGTAACTCACTGCTTTTTACTACTGTTAACTGTCTGCTGTACTGCTTTAACTCGCGTCTGTTTACTGTCTTTAACTGCATATATTGTTTAACAGTTATGTTTTTCTTTTATATTTTTATTTTGTTTGTTTATTTTTTATTGATGGTCTTATTTTTATTTTGTTTTAATACTTTTTTTATTTTTAATTGTATGTGGGTGAGGAATTTAAAATAGTGGTCACAGGAGTTTCGGTTGATATAAAACTTTTAATTTTAATAACAGGTTGCATACGAAATTTTGTATTAAAACTATGATAATTTTTACTTGATTTACAACTTTAATTTAAACGGTCATTAGTTCAGGTTATCGTACGCTTGACAGGTATGGGATGTGGAAAATTTACTGCTTCCGGAGTCCGCGGCTACATTGTCTTGTAGCTGAGACAACAGTGTTTGTGTGTAAAACCTTTCTTATTGCATTAAATATTTTAAAGGAAAGGGGAGATTTTGAACAAACCCCTGTAAAAATAATAGGTGTTTATGATGTTACTCAGGAAAATGTTAAAGAATATAAAGAGTGTGATTCAATTTCATGGATAGTGGCATAATGCTTAGCATAGTTGAGTTAATTGGCTCGGGAGCAAGTATAGGGCTAAGGCCAAAATTTATTGGTGAATAGTAATGAATTTAGATGCCAACTTGAATTTTGGAAAATAGCAGAACGGTTGCCCGTTAGTTCTCAGCCATCTAAATATTTCTGTGATTTTTCATACGGCGAGATATATTTTTTCATCAGAAGCAAGCCATTAGCGAAAGTGTTTCTTTAAACATCACAGTATTATGTGTTGTTTGGAATGAAGCGAGAGAAGAGACTGATTGTCAGCAGTCGAATGTTAATGTATCTGTGAGGCAGAACTAATGTTCGCTCTTCAAACGGAAAGAGTTTTAAAGTATAAGTTAAAGAGGTTACTGTGTGGTCGCTACCCTGAAGCCAGGTTATTGGGTTGATGAGGGCTGACTTGCACCCAA
>JABUQX010033124.1:0-12500 GCA_015478945.1 Trachelipus rathkii
GATACTTCGTTCAGTTTCAGTTTCGGGTGTTTAACCGTTTTCCGCATTTATCATTGAAACGCTTTCGCGTTTTCGTGCGCCGCTTACCAATATAACCGCCAACACCACCAATAAGTTTTCAGAGCTAACACGATCAACATCACGCATTGATGACAAGAAAACCTGGCAGAGTCATCCTTCATCAACTCCTCCCTTTTCCAACAACCGTGGACCGCCTAGCAGAAACTATTATACCATGGTCTCATAAGCCCAACCCACCCCATTAACAGGAAAGGCAAAAACAACTCCAAAACTCCCTCAGACACAACTCCCACCTTTTACCAACAGAAGGATATCAGAAACCATAAACTCTAAAAGGCTGCTCAGCTGGGATGGGCACAATCTCTAACCTATAATCTAAGACACACTCGGTGAAAGGCACTGCCATATCACAGAAATCTTCAACAAATCCTGGCAACCAACTATATGCTCTCAATCTGGAAATAAGCATTCTTACTCTAAAACACAAATAACTAAAAGACCCCCAACTCCCACCCACCACCCAATTTCCCTCCTTTCCTCCATCAGTAAACTGCTGGAGAGCCCCAATATTATACCAACCCTTTCATCACCCTCCCAGATTTCCAACATGGCTTTAAGTGCAACCACTCCCACAAGTACAGCCTTACCTCCCTCACCTTTACATCATCAATGACACACACATCCCCATCCATAGATCCATTCTCCACAACCATGTCAACATCAACAAACCTTGACTTTTTCTCCCCACATTCAATCTTATTCAAAAATCCTTCAATCCCCTAGAAAATAACAAACAAAAAATGGCTTTCTATTTCTCACTAGCCGTTTTGCTAAGGTTCTCACAAAAACAACCTCTCCCCACTCCATCAAAATTACAAAGAGCAGCGTCCCACAGAAGATAACATTCTCTCAAACTCTCTTCAATCTTTTCACAGCAGACCTGCCCATCCCTACCACCAATCCACCAAACTTATCACATACGCAGATGATATCAGCCTCATTTTCCCACCAGATGTAAATATAGCCACTCATCACACCTGAGAATATTTACAACAATTCAGGCTTTTGGTTACTGCCAAACAGAATATTGCCCTCCCCCTCAAATCCTACATCCTCTAACCATACGACCCGCCACAGTCTTCCTCCACCCAATAGTTTTCCTGAACAATCCTCTAAACAAAACCCCAAAATATTAGGACCTATGACACACACATTCTCCCCACATCAGGCCAATCACCTCATCAACCCAGAAAACTAAACATCCTCAGACAACCACCCAACCTGCTTTGACGACGGTAAATACACCCTTACCAATTATAAACAACTCCTCCAGAACAAACCTAAACTATGCCTCACCAGCATGGTTCCCAGCACTGTCAAAATCTAACTAAATAAATTACAAATCACACAAAACACCGCCCTTAGAATTATCACTGGATGCACTAAAACTACCCCCATCCAACATTTACATGACGAGACTTACATCCTTCCTATCTCCACCCACCTGGAGATGGTGGGGACTCAATTCTACCAGAAAACCCTAAATCCAACCCACCCATGTCACCAAATATTCTCCAACCCCTCCCGACACAGACTAAAATCCCCACCCTCCTCACCAGCTCATTCTATAGTGACATCTAGCTTATTCATTCCCCCTCCCTCTCCCAATGGGTCTGACACACTCATATCACTGACTAACTAACACGTACTTACAAAACCGCCCCAATAACAATTTACTAAACTCCCCCTCCCCAAAAATTTATAGAAGAAACACTGTCCAGAAGAGGCCAAATTGACCTCGCCTGGAGCAGATCAGGTCACCACCCAAAAGCTCTTACAATATAAATATAGATTCAAACTAAACAGTGTACCTCCCCCATCTGCACCAGATGTGCAATTTCAGGACACAGGCCAGAAAACACCTCCTTCACAGGTGCTCCCTCTCATAACCCACGTGCCGACTTATATATCTTTTCCCTTCTCGGCCACCTGTGGAACGCCCAGAACAGTGACAGCTATGTCTGGGAGAGGTGTGGCCCACAAGTGAGGTGGGCCAGAGGGAGAAAAAAATATATATATATATATATATATATATATATATATATATATATATATATATATATATATATATATATATATATATATATATATATATATATATATATATATGTAAAAAAAAAAATATATATGTATATATATATATATATATATATATATATATATATATATATATATATATATAACATATATATATATATATATATATATATATATATCATAAATATATATATATATATATATGTATAATAACATATATAACATATATAATAATATAATATATATATATAATAATAATATATATATATATATATAGTGATGGAGAGCAAATCCTTGAGCAAAAACTGATAAAGTAATTTAGAATAGAGTTGTAAATTAAGGATAAATTATTTTATTTTAAAGGTTGTTGGTTTATTTGTGTCTATAACTGTTTAATTTTTGTTTTTTTGTTTGTTATTTCAAAAATCACCCAACATTAACACCCAACATCCATTGCTGGAAGTATTTCCAAATTCCAGCAAATTTCATTGATTGATTGAAGTATAACATCTTTCAAGGACGTCAAGGACATCTTTTCGTTTTTTAGAAAGAGTTGGGCATTTCTATTCAAGCAGTAAGGTTATTCCTATAATTTACTAGCACATTAATTAAAAATAAAGATAATGTAATTATTGATTGATTGATAACTTAAGAATGAAACATTTAATTGCTAATTAATTAAAGAATGTATCATATCAAGTAATTAAAATAACAATTAATTTTGTGAAAATAAATAAGTTGTGTTTTTAGTATCAAAATTTGCTAATTTATTGTTTCATTTATTTGTGAAATAAACTTATTTAACGATCAACATTTCTATTTTGAACATGACCTTAATGTTACGTTTCTAAAAGGTAGCGTGGGTAAACACCAGGGTCGCCACATCAATGCATCTGCGAGCAGTTATAATAAGGCCTTTCATGTTGTCCGGGGTTGTTGGCAATTTGCGATATACTATCCCTTTCATGAATTCTCAGAGAATGATATCCATCGAGATTAAGTCTGGCGAAAGCTCAGACAGGTGCACCGGACCACAGCGTTATCCACCGGCCATGGTAATCTCAATCCAGTGTTCTCCGTGCAAATTGTGTGTAATTTTCCTGGCACCAATCATGTTGGTACCAAGCCGGCTCTTGCAATCCAATAATAGGGTAGGTCCTCCAATAGAACTGGTAAGTTTGATTTGGTTGGGTGAATGGATTTCGTTCAGGTTTTCCATCGATGTTGTTATCCAGTTGTTCTAATGTCTTCATTTATTTGCCCATATATCATTTATTTAGCTGTTGAAACGCATATGTTCTTCTGATTTTGCAGTGGATATAAATGTGAAATCGATTTTTAACAGTGAATTCTGATACAGATGGAGAAATGTCTAGCACTAAAGGCAGATTGCTCTCTTCATAGAATTTGAATGTTATAGTTTTAAAGTGAATACTCCTCGGACAAGGTTACATCATTCATAAATAGATTCAAGCCTACAAGAAACTGTACCCGAAAGAAAGAAAAAAAACTTTATCTTGCACTTATTGCCCTAAAAATGTTTTTAATAATAAATAAATTTGAAAAGTGAAGGCATAAAGAGTGTTTAAGTGCAGTATCTATCTATCTATCTATCTATCCCTATCTATCTATCTATCTATATCTCTCTATCTCTCTATCTCTCTAATATCTCTACTATCTCTCTCTCTCTCTCTCTCTCTCTATATATACTATATATATATATATATATATATGTATATATATATATCTATATATATATATATATATATATATATGTATATATATGTATATGGATATATATATATATATAGTCATATTTAGCTTGGTTTAACTTATATATATATGGCCAGCCTCTAGAAGAGCCACAATCCATATCTCAAAAACTACAATAGCTACAGGAAAGGAATGACATTGCTGGAATCTGAATTGCAAAAATTTAGTTGGAAATTGTAAAAATAAAAAATAAAAAAAAAAATAAAAATAAAAGAATCATATCTCAAAAACTACAATAGCTACAGGAAAAAGGAATACATTGTTAGAGATCTTGTAAAATTCATTAAAAAATAAATAAAATAAACAAAAATATATTCTTTCTTTTTTTTTTGGGGAAGCTCGAGCCGGCGGGGGACATAATACCATATATATATATATATATATATATATATATATATATCTTTCTATATATATATATATATACCATATATATATATATATATATATATATATATATATATATATATATATATATATATAATCAACTACCTCCTTTCCCCGGATTACTGGAAATGATGACAGGAGTTTGGGGGGGACGTTTTCATACCCCGAGGGGCGGAGGAACCCCGCGACACCCAAATACCAAGAGCAGGGGTTCCGGGACCTCTCAGAGGGAGTGGTCAAAAATATGGTTCCCAGGCAGAGACTACCGACTCCTGCCATCGGTGCAGTATACCCTTGGGGTATTCTTTAGTTAAAAAAAAAAGCAAAGTTACTGGGTCTCTAAATAGGCTTTCTAATCATAAAACTATAATTTCTTAACAATAATTTTTTTTTTAATTTATTTTCTTTACATTTTCCTAGCTAAAATTTTAACAGGATTCCAAAAATGTATTCTTTTCGCTGTAGCTATTGGTTTTGAGATATATATCATTTTTATTTTTTTTTTTTGCATTTTTTTTTTTTTTTTTTTACATTTTCCACTAAATTTTGCAGGTTTAACAATGTATTTCTTCACGGTAACTGTTGTATTTTGAATATGGTATTATTCTTCTAGAACTGACCTATATATAACAACATATATGTATACTTATATATACCTTATATATATATATATATAAATGTATATATATATATATATATTTCTTTATATATATATATATATATATATATATATATATATATATATATATATATATATGTATATATATATATATATATATATATGTATATATATATATATATATATATATATTTCTACTATCCATATACCTCTGTTTCACAAGGGATGCAATTGCCTTTCTCTCTCGCTCAATGTCTCTTTCTATCTCTCAAAATCTCTTTCCCTTCTCCTCTGCTTATAATAAATTAATAATCTTTTTCTTCACATTTCACCCATGCTAATCTTCAAATTTGTAAACAAAGAAAACGATTAACGAATAACAGAAAAAAGGAAATTTAAAAACATAAACTGGAAGAATAGTAATAATTACATATTACAAAACCCCGCAAACTTCGAAGCTAAGATAAGACTCGTACAAAGAAATAAACTGAAGAAAGCATGGAATGAACAGACGTTACCATGGCAACGTGAGTTCGAGCCATTCGCCTTCAAGAATGAACCAAGAATGAACAGACGTAACCATGGCAACGTGAATTCAAGTCACTCACCGTGTTTAAAAGAAAAAAAAATCTCGGAAAAGATAATTTAGTTTAAAATTGAAAAATAAAGAAAACTTTCTCCGAAGCTGAAAGTTTTCATCATTCTTTAAGTTAAGGTGTATTTTTTTAATTCACGTAAATTACCTTCCATACAAGTGCTAAAAATTGCAATACACATATTTATACGCACACAGATGCATATATATATATATATATATATATATTATAAAAATATAGAAAAGAATATATATATATCTATAATAACATATATATATATATATATATATATATATATATATATATATATATACACACACACAATCATATATATATATATATATATATATATATATATATATATATATATATATATATATATATATATATATATATATATATATATATATATATATATATATATATATAATAAAAAATATATAAAATATAATATATATATTTTTATATATATAATATATATATATGTAATAATTTATATAAATATATCTATAGAGATATATAATATTAAATTAAATTTAGAAATTTAAGATACACTTATCATCATTATCATCTAAATAATATAAATATTTCATTCTCTTCATTCATTCATTAATTCATTCATTTATTAATATAAGAGACGACAATATCAGCCCTGAAAAAGTCAACCACCTAAAAAAGGTTTACTTCGAAAGGCGATTATTGTCAGAAAAAGGTTCTTTCTATTTACTACTGTTGTTGTTGTTGAAGACTTGTTGCTATTTAAATTTAAAATTATTGTTGTGCACAGAAAAGGATTGTTCCATTTTTTTAATAATATTTATATCCTTATTACATGTGAGTTTGGGCCGCTTTCAAGAAGAAACCGAAGAAAAGCGGATTTAAAAGAAGTGAGAACCAAAGACAAACGGTTAAGAAAATATCCCGGTCTTTTATGTAACCTCGTTTTCTTCAAACACTTCAAACTACGGCATGTGATTAAGCTAACTGAAAGGAAGGAGATGCAACTACGTCTTTCCCCCATAGAAAAGCAACAACTTTTCTAAATTCAATCAATACAGATTGTGCAGGGTAAGATATTGTTCGTCTCAACATTCTTTCATTATAATTTATCATTATTTATTCATTGCTCATTCATAATCATTAAATACATTAATTAACAATATTCCTGTATTTGTTGCAGGCGTTGTATTCCTGGGCAATGGATTAATCATGGCAACAATCACTATCTATTACGACAACGTTAGCCGCCTCATGATTTAAAACTATAACTATTTATTTGTATATATGTTTAATAAAATTTCTTCTCTTTTCCTCTCTTCTTCTACTGTACTTCGCTCTTCAATAAACTTAAACTGGGATCGGGCTTTTAATCGAGAGACCTTAGATGAAATTCATTATTCAAATATCAAAATAGTTTTTACATAAATTAATTAGAAAAGTTGTGTTCATTTCATCTTTATTTTCTCTCTCTCGATTGAGTGCGTACGGTCCTTGTTTGGTTTGTTATCACAATAGGAAATTTAAGAGATTGTCAAGTTTAAATTTAAATTATTTTGTAGTCTATAAGATCATTTTTTAAATTAATAATAATAATGGCTGAAATAAATTCAGAATGGCTTGTAGAAATTTCGCAGGTTAAACCTAACGAAAATCTTTCCGCAGAAAAAATTGCCGAAACTATTGAAAAGTGTAAATTAGAAACGAGAGAGTTTATTCTCAAACGCGCTTCTTGTAAGCGAAAAATAACAAATGCTCTTAAAACTATTAATAAGTTTAATGTTGACACGCAAACTAAATTGGATGAAAACACAAAAATTGCTTTGTTTTCGATCAAGGAAAATTTAGAGTTAATTATGCTGATAAATGAATCTATAATGCAAGTTTATAGTAAATACGATTTATTTGTTTTAGATGAATCTTTGTTTGGTAGAGAGATAGATGGGCAATTTGAGTATCAAAATGATATTAGAATTAAAATCAGTAGAGTAGAAAATTTAGCAAAAATTAATGAACAACATATTCATAATAATGCTTCAAATGAAAATGCTTTGCCATTAAAACGTGAACCTAACCCTCCTGCATTGAAATGCATGATTTTTCACGGCAATGAGGATAGGGACAAATTTAATTCATTTCTTTCACAGTTCGATAATTTAATAGGATGTAAGTCTTCACTGACTGATAAAGCTAAATTGTCATACCTTAAATCATATTTGCAAGATTATGCTTTTCAAGTCATTCAGCATTTAAGTAATACCAATGAAAATTATGCCATAGCTTTAAACTTGCTAAAAAAAGAGTTTTTAGATATACCTTATATAGTAGATGAAATTATAACTAAAATCACTCGTGCTCCCAATATTGATGAATATCAGTATGAGAAAGCACGCACATGGTTAAATGACGTCAGAGCTATGACATACGATTTACAAAATTTCAACTTAGATTTTTTCATTCCCGAAACTCCGGGTTGCGTATTATTAAGTAATATAGTTTTCAGCAAACTTCCTGTTTCATTAAAACGAGAACTCGTTAATAAATGTAGTTCGATGTACCCATCTATTAATCACATTTTTGACTATTCATTTGAAATATTAAAAATATTTTCTAGAACAAAATTTCAGAAACCTTCTTTTTTTGCTAATAAAACTTATTTTAATAACCAAAATAAAAATTCAAATAGCGTAAAAGCTAAATCCCAAAATAAAACTAATGTTAATTTTAGTAGTAATAGGGAAGAGGTTGTAGCTGAAAACCAGGTTAATTTGAGTACTAAAAAGATTTGCAAATTTTGTCAAGAAGAACATTCTATGTTTAAGTGTAATAATTATGCAACCAATAAAGAGCGAGTTGCTCAATGTAAGAGTCTGGGCTTATGTTACAGATGTAGTAGCGATAAACACCTTGCTTCCTCGTGTTATGGTCTTCAAAATAAATTACGTTATCCTTGTTTCATTTGTAATTCTCACTCTCATATTTCAGCTTTATGTAATAAATCTCTTCTAGCAGATTGTGAGAAAAAGGGTGGAGCCGGAGCTGGAGAAACATCAAATCAGAAGATACAGGGAAAACTTGTAAGTAATATTGCTATAAATATTGGGGAGGCTGCTTTGCAGCAAAATTTGCTACCTACAATGTCTTTAAAACTTAAAAATAAAAATAAAAATGCTATTTTACATTGTGTCACAGATTTAGGATCACAATGTAGTTTTTTAAAGCCTAGTGTTTTGCGGAAACTGCAAATTGATGAAAACAGTGTAAAAGATAGCACTAATGAAATAAAAACATTTTTAGGGTCACATCATAAAATATTAAAAAGGGTCTACATAGACACCTATATAGAAGATAAAATTTTAAAGCTTCCTTTTTTTATTGATGACGTAGATCTTAACTTTTCAGTGAAAGGTTTGGATCAGGCTGTTCATGACATGAAAATGAGTAAGTATAAATTATCTAATAAATTTCTCACAAACGTACGAAATAACAAATTTGAAAATATCGAAGGTTAATGGGGGTCAAATATTTGATATTCTTTGGTTCTTTTAATATGGAAAATTTTAGCTATCAAGGTGATGATGGTTTGGATTCCCACAGGGACTAGAACTCTTAAATGAAGATCTGGTTAGTATAAACCTGATCATGAAACTACATCAGGGAGAGTCGCCTGTGTCCTTGACTGATTGTGATATAATCAGTTCTTCTGCTACAAAATATCGAAGCTCCAATAAATCAAAAAAATAAAATAAATTGTTTCCTAGTTGGTACAGTATTATAAAATCTAATATTCATTGTTTCAGTCTCCCAGATTTGCAAATAATCAGACTTGATTGGTTTAGAAAAAGTGCGGTTTAGAATCTAGATATTGTTGATAGTAATATAGCGATATCGATAAAAAACTCATACACGAGTTTGAAAAGGGAATAGAGCTGCGTGATGATAGTCATTATTATGTGGAGTTACCTTGGTACAAGGACAAAATTAACAAAGTACCTTCTAACTACCACGTAGCCATTTCAGCAGTAAAGCGAGTGTATAAAAATTTAAAAGATCGTGATTTAATCGATCGATATTCTGAAGTATTCACACAACAATTAAATGAAGGTATAATCGAAAAAATAAATGTGCTTCCTGACCAACTAAAAAATTATGTCTGGATACCACACAGACCAATAATAAAGGAAGTGCAACAGGTAACTACTAAGATCAGACCGGTATTTAATTGTAGCCTCAAAACAGACGCAAATCCATCTCTGAATGAAGCTGCTTTTCCGGGCATTGATCTTATGAGTTCTTTATTTAAAATATTATGTAATTTTAGAAGTAACAAATATATTATCGTTTCAGATGTAAAATCTGCCTTCCTTCAGATCAGATTAAAATTAGAAGAAGACAAGAATCGATTGGCATTCCTATGGTATGATAAAAATCAAGAATTAATCGCATATCGATATGCCACGATTATTTTTGGTATGGCTTCTTCTCCATTCATCTTGAATTACGTCATCAAATATCACACAGATAAGTATACTAATGATCTTTGTTCTTATGTTTTAAAAAATTTTCTTTATGTAGACAATCTCATTTATAGTCATTCTGATGAAACCATTCTTGAAACCCTTTACAGAAAATCGGTTGAAAGGATGGAAGAGGGTGGATTCTATTTACGTTCCTGGAATACGAATCATAAAAGGCTCAAAGACCTCATGATAGAAGACGACCGTGCTGAGATGCATGGTTGTGAAAACGAAAGAATTTTGGGATATCTATATAATATGGAAGCGGATACAATGGCTCTTGATAATTTCAACATAGCAGGTAGTATCGAAACTAAACGTGAGTTATTGTCCCAAATATCCAAGGTTTTTGATCCCCTGTCATTATTTTTGCCTGTAACTATAAAGGGTAGGCTTCTGATGAGACAAACTTGGCAGGTTCAGACTCAATGGGATGAAAGGGTAAGTTCCGATATTTCTGCACAATATCGAAAATTGAGTAACGATTTGATCTTGCTTAAAAATCTTTCATTTAATCGATTTGTTTTCGATTATGATAACAATGCTACTTTAAATATATTTTGTGATGCTTCAGCATCAGCTTATGGCTTTGTAATGTATATTGCCTCTGAATGTAAATCATATATATTATTATCGAAAGCAAAAGTTGCTCCTTTAAAAAATAGAACTTTGCCTACTCTTGAGCTATTGGCAGTATATTTGGCATTTAAATGTCTTCCTCAAATACTTTCTGCTTTCAATTATAACTTTAAAGAAATAAACATATTTGTCGATGCTCAAATAATATTAGCTTGGCTTCTATCTCCTAAAATTAAAACTAAACAAATTTTTATAAGAAATAGGTTGAGCGATATTAAAAATAAAAAATCGGAAATATTAAAGGAATTTAGTTCAACGATTAATTTCCTCTATGTAGAGACCTCACAAAATCCGGCAGATTTAGTAACTAGGGGAATTTCCTTTAGGGAATTTTCCAATAAATTTCAAATATGGGAAAAGGGACCATCTTGGCTTTCATTAGATAAAAACCAATGGCCCAAGCATGAATTAAAATGTTTATCAGAAGAAAGTAAAATGCTAATCGATACACATATCGTAACCAATATCGTATTAAAAAACGATTCTGTAGAACCTATTTTGGATATTAATAAATTTTCAAGTTTGCATAAGTTACATAGAGTAACAGCATACGTGTTCCAATTCATTTTCAAAACTAAAAAGCAAAATAAAGATTTCCATCTTAGAAGTAAAGAATATTGGTTAAAAATAATGCAAAATATCGATTTTGAAAAGGAAATAGCATTCTTAAAATCACCTTCTGACAAAGTACCAGAATTGGTTAAAAGATTAAATTTATTTTTAGATGACAATGGTTTTTTAAGAACCAGAGGTAGAATAGCTAAAACTAATTACTATGATTATAATATTATTAATCCTATTTTGCTTAGTAAAAAACACCATCTCACAAAGCTCATTGTTTCTGATTGTCATCTTGCATGCAAACATTTGGGACTTCAAACTACATTAAATATGGTACGTTTGAAAGGGTTTTGGATCACTAAAGCACGTCAAACAGTCAAAAACATCATTGAGTCGTGTCTTATTTGCAAAAAATATAATTCTTTCACTTTCAATTATCCTAAATTTACAAATTACACACAAGCTCAAATGGACTTTTTCAGACCATTTAAGCATACTGGAGTTGATTTCACCTCTCATTTTTGGATAAAAGATGGCTCTGTAGAAAAGAAAATGTATATATTAATTTATACTTGTTTGAATATACGTGCAGTTCATTTAGACCTATTACCTGATATGTCCACTCAATCATTTTTATCATCTTTCATGCGTTTCACAAACATTTATGGAATTGTAGATTTTTTGTATTCTGACAATGCCAGAACTTTTGCTCTCGGTGGTAATGCTATAGAAAATTCTTTAATTTCAGATGAATTTCAGGAGCATATGAGAATCAACAACATTAAACATGTAAGACTCCTCTGTACGCACCGTGGATGGGTTCTGCATGGGAGAGAATGCTTCGTATCCTGAAGAATTGCATCTACAAAACAGTAGGTCGTTCTAAATTAAATTATTTTGATATGATTTCTTTACTTTCCAGCATTCAAAATTCAATAAACAACAGGCCTCTGACCTATGTGGAGTCCTCTCTGGATCTAGTACCTCTGACTCCAAACTCATTTTTGAAACTACATGGAAGTGCTTCACTAACAGTGAAAACAGATGAGGATCCGGATGACCCTTTGTGGGAAGGAGAACCTGCTTCACATAAACAGCTAAATGATCATTTGCTATTTCTGCAGCAAAAATTTGAACACTTTCGCACCATTTGGTATGAAACATATCTTTTAAGTTTACGTGAGTATAGTTATGATTTATATCAAAACGATTGGGTTAACCGCATTAAGGTGGGTGATGTGGTATTAATAAAAAGCGCCACCAAAACTCGCCCATATTGGCAGTTGGGTAGAGTTA
>JABUQX010033125.1:0-20000 GCA_015478945.1 Trachelipus rathkii
CCAGTTCCGGCAAAAATTAGCCCAAGGTATAGAATTGTTAGACAAGACTAATCCCAAGACAAAGGTTTGTCTAAAACTGAGAGATTCAAATTAACATAAAAATGAAACCGAAACATAAAACTGGTCTCAAACATAAAATAAAGCATCAAAACATAAAAATAGTCCGACACATAAAACCTGTAAACGAAAATACTCTATATTAGGTATTTTCATCCATGAAATTAAATAAATTAAATATATTTCAATTTTTTAGTGATCTTGAATTTACATGATAAACTAAACTAAACATATTTGATGATTTCTCTATATGACAAAAGTTATGAAAACTAAATGACTTTTTGACATTAATAATAATAAGTAATTTCACACTGAAGAAACCTACCCTAGTAATTTGCCAATTATCTGCGAGGGTTTTATGTGTTTTTTGAATGGAGAAATCTCCTACAAAAGAAGACATAAAACCGCTTTATAAACATACATAAATAAACCATTATATAATTCTTCAATTCTATTCAGTGACAAAAATCATTAGTTAAGCATATTTACTCCAATAACTTATCATCATACCTTACAGGTTTTCTTATAGTTCCTATGATAATAGGTGAATTCCGATATAATGTTTACTTCAATATTAGTTCAACAAAGTATATTCTGCAGGACAGGTTTTATACATAAATAACTTTTAAAGATTTCCAAAGCTGCTGAAACATGTGAATGAACAATAGTATAGAACTGCATACATAAATATGAAAAATAAGTAAATCTTCATGCACACATAATGCCTAATATAAAAATAGGCATGCATTTGTGTGCATGTAATAAACAAGCATAAAAATAAATATTAAACCTAAATCTTCAAATAAATGAAACCCATTTCTCTAATCATTATGACATAATAATGAAACAAAACCAATTTATCAAGACTTTCATAACTTCGTAACATTATAAAATTGGGTTTTGTGGGGGTGAAAAATGATCCCCCTTACATCCCCCCGCACCAAACCTATGCCCCCGCTACTAATCAATCATAATGATTTTCACGTGGCAACGATTTAGGCGGAGTGATGTAGGAGATACTTCCATAATTGCCATTAATATCCTACATACATATGAAAATAAATAGATGAATACATGACAAACGATTTTTTTTTTAAGGTACACTTTGAATACAATACAATAGCTAATATCTTACCATGAAATAATAATAAATATATACAAACATTTGTCATTCATTTGACTAAGGCAATTAATTGGTGTCATTGGAGCAAGATGTGATAGAAAAGAGAAGAAATAGCAAGATATTAGAAGGGAAACATCAGGAAAGAGAAGGAACAGAAAGGAATATGAGTAGCAAATGATGCTCTAGTTTAGTGAAGAATGAAATGGAGCGATAATAAATTTTCAACATTCAAGAAATTATAATCTTATGAAGAGAAATGAATTTTATATTTTTGCATTAATCGTATTTATTTGTTTCTACACTGAAATTGAAAAATAAATTTAAATTCAAATTAAAAATTACTCGTGAAGTAACAAAAGTGAAATAGAGTATACTTTTAAGAAATTGATTCATACAAAAGCAGAACTTGACCTCTACGTCTTTAATATTGATTATTTCAAAATGTTTGCAATTATAATATGACAACAGAATCGTTTAGTCTATCAGGTTGACTCCTTCTTAATGCTACATGGAGTGGAAACACTTATCACCGTTTGTTTGTTCCCAGTATGAATCAAATCTGCAGTTGGACGCTAACTTCCCAATCCCAAGTTGCTAATAGTGATTAATTTTAATAGTGATATTTTTATTTAATTAGTTTATTATAGTGTTGTAGGAATGGTAATAGTTAGTGTTGTTATTCTAATAGTGTTATTGTTAGTGGAAGGTAAAATTGCTGGAATTATGAACTTCATTGTTTGTTGCAATAATAACTTCGATGTATGTATATTAAGTATGGATTGGTATATATATGTATGTTGTATTATGTTTTTTGTATTTTCATATTTAATTTATATAAATGCGCCCCATAGCTCAGTGTTAGAAGCACTCGCCAAACAAGCGAGGGGTCCCAGGTTCGCAACTGGTCGGCGTGGGAGAATGTGAGCTATCTCTCCTTGGGCTTGGCTCCGTCCTGCTCGGACGTAAATGAGTACACCCCTCCTAGATTGGGGCTCTGCCCGTGAGCGTTGGTGTTTATCTGTAAAAAAAAAAAAAAAAAAAAAAAAAATTGGATAAATTAGTATGTTTTCCAATAATGGCACTCACATTAAAGTTTCCAATTTCGAAAAATATTATAACAAAACTATACTTAAATCCATATAAATAAATATTTAACAAAACACAAAAGAGTTACTTAAAAATTCCTACGTAAAACGTAATAAAGATGATCTGAATGATAATAAATCAGTTCTATACAATATTTGTAATATTATTATTTAATATATATTACCTACCAATAACCAATAAGGTTAAGAGAATTCAAATTGTTCAAATAATAAAAAAAATAATTTGCATGATAACCAAAACTAAATCAGTCTACACATATTTTTTAGATTTTATATTTATCAACAAAGATATGCATTTTAATATAGCGTTTCAATCAAACTATTTTTAAATCCATATTAATAGTAATTTATTTACAGAGTATAATATTAACTTAAATAGAAGTATTTTAAACATTTGATATTATTGTACTTATTAGTCATTACATCGATATACAGTATCACAATGCTTTGTACACAAATTTTAAGTTACGGGATGTTATACATTTAATTAATATTTAGTATGGGGGATAAGCCGAATTCTGCACTCTTTTTTTCTTCGTCTACTAGGGAATGTAGTTCATCGAAGAAGCATTCTCTATGGGATTCAGACATTTGGCTATATGAAACTTTCGCCATAATGACTTGTAAGCCTGACCTGATGTCTTCACGGCGGGAAACATAGGGCAATGAAGAATAATATCGGCTTGTTCCTGAAGCACTATATTGAGAAGTATGATGATAAGGGGATGTCGCAGACATTCTGGAAGAACTGGGAGTGTTATACCTAAAATGAAAAGTACATTCAAAAATAAGGAACATTTTCTTCTGTTGAGGAAAAGGTGATAGTAGGAGGAATCTCTTGGAGGTACTTTCTGGTTCAAGGGGAAAAGGGATCGAAGTAATCTTCATGCACATGAACAAGGATTCTTCCGACAGGGATTTCTAGATCTTGATGTACTTGGACGGGAAGTAATTATCGGGATAGGAGAAGTGACTTCTTCGGATGTAACCTCAACTTCAATTACTTTTCGTTTTGGGAAAGTGGGGTTTTGTTCTTCATCAGGGTGGTTCGCAACTTGAACCATTATCTTCTCAATTTCTTTTTCTTCAGGATTAGGGATTGGTCTGGGGAATGGTGAACTAGTGCAGAAACGTTTATTGGAGGGGTCAGTGGAGGGTATTTCCCGTGGGATAGGGGTTTCCTCAGTAGAGTTCGTGAGGGTGAAGAATTTCTTGAATTTTTCCATGAAAGCCATCAAGAAAGTGAAGTTTACATGGAGTCCGTCGGAAAGAAAAGGAGAATTCATACAAAGAGATTTCCTTTTCAGAAATGCAGCTTGTGGAGTTGTCCTGGTCGGTTCATGTTTCTTCTCAGCAGTCCAATAACAATGATTTAACACGTGGTTTCCTACTAGACAGATCTTATTGGGCCACGTAAATTTGACATTTTTATTAAATCCGATGTCCTCAAATTTGTTGAAACATTGGATTGCATGTTCCCGCATGGCATAAGGGTTCAATTCATGATGATATTCGAGAAAGTTCTCATAGGCAATTCCCCAAGTACGCATAAGCCGAGTCTGATTGTAGGCGTACATATCTTTGATGGTGGGGATGATCAGATACACCTTAGCCGATGGATTACAACTATTTGCATGAGTAGTAATTTGTTCCATGATTTGGGGAACATCGTCTACGGAAAAGTCAGGGACAGGAGCAATTACTGTTGTTGAATAACCTTCGCTGTATATGGTTTGTTTCTTCCATGCGAGAGAGTACAGAGCCCATATAACAAGGAAGTCAACGTCTGGTGACATTAGGGCAGTCACACGCGATGGACATTCTTGTATCTTTCGTCCCGACTTAATATCCGTGACGAGCTGCAAGTTATACTGCTCCAGCAGTGTTTGTTGATTTTTTTCAAAAATAGCCAGCTGGCTCGACCCGATCATCAACAATTTCTTAACCATACTGGACTGGAATGACTGCTGGCTGGAATTATAAAATACAGTGATCAATGCCAGTTATAAAAAGCTTTTCATCAACAAACTCAGACCCAGGTCAAATATTTAGGAAAGGTCCGAAGGAATTTAAAAATGAATTTTTAGGAAAAAAAAAAGTTTCAATTTTTTGATTTAATGAATTTCAAGCAAAGAACGAACAACATTTCCCTATAATACTTGAGCTAAACCTGAGGTATTTTCAATTTTCATGTGTGATTCTATTTTATGTATTTCTCTATATGATATGCTCAAATTGCTGTTGCAGGGTAGGCTACAATAAGCAAACTAATTTTTTCATTTGTAAGCAAAGGACAAAGATATAAAGGACAAAAAAATAAAATAAAAAAAATCAGCAATTTGGCATCACAAAAGCTAAAAGATGTTGTTTTAACAAAAACAATAAAAGTGCAATGTTCAGAGAAGGGTATAAACAGTAATAAGGTTTTAAGGATAGACAAATAAAAAAACTTCAAAAGGGAACTTTAATATTAATTTCTTCCTTTATTTGGAAAAGAGGTACAGTCGAAGACTTACATGAAGGATAGTATGTGATAGGATAGGGTAGGAAAGGATAGACAGCTATCTATATCCCTAACCTATTCCTGCACTTAGCACATTTTCAAAATACCTATGATTTACTTCTTTGACATTTAAACTTATTGATAGGCCTTTAATTATAAATTAATAAGCTAATAAGAAAAATAAGCTAGTATATATCTAAGAGCTATATATATTTCCATAGTTTCTCATAATTTCATATCTAACCCAAAAAACAAAAAACAAAATAATAACCCTATTTTCTACTCTAGGCATTCTCAACATTTTGGCTCATTATATGCTATTTTTGGTTCTTGTATCCTGTGATTTTTAAAAGACAATAACTACTTCCTATAAAAGAATTAAATAAGACACATCTTGATAGGCCCATCATAACCACAACAACCATAACACATCGGGTTCGGGAATAGTTTGACTTGGGACAAAAAAAAAATAAACAGATCTTAAGTTAACAAGTATCTTGATAGAATCATAAAATTTCTTAATTTTTCTGGAATCATTATTTTGCAAAATCACATTTTTAATACACACTTTCCTCAATATCTTAATTATTATGCACTATTATCATCTTATCAAAATTACATTTATAATATTTTCTGGTTAACTGATGAACAATTACTTAACTACTTAACAATTACGTTACCTAACTGAAAATACCTATTTAATAACATAATCGTTTATTTTATAAAAAAAAAAATTTTTCTAGACATTTTTATCGTGTAGATGAAAAAGTAAACACAATTTTCTGTTTTTTTGAATTATTTTGATGTAACTATTAAAACAAACAAAAGGAATATTTTCATATAATAAATTTATCTTTTTCTTCCAACACTAAATCCATTTTAAATACCACAGCACAAATGCACAAAACTATGAAAGAAAACTTCATTTTCTAAGACAGGGCATTCAACAAATAATTACTGAATAAAACTTGAGAGATGTTCTTACCTTATTAACTGAAACAAGAATTCAAGAATTACTGAATGAACTGAAATTATAATTTACTGAATAATAATTTACTGAATAATAATTTACTGAATAAAACTTGAAAATCTTTTCAAAAAAATATTCCTAACTATCTTCAACTAAGAATCCATTTCTCTTTCTTCTTCTCTGTTCCTTTGGTTCCTTTGATTATATTCTAATGGGGTTGACATAATATAAGGTAAATCCTCAACAGGACCCATTCGTCTTGTAATCGGACGTCTAATACCCACAAAAGGATCTCCAACCACTGGAACAAGCATCAATTCATCTCCCCCCGGGACAGTTGGGTTCCTAATTACCTCTCCTAGAAAACTGTAGGACGGAGAATTGACAGAGGTAGGTGAAACTGGTGATAAAGTATAATTTCCCATGTTAAATGCTAATAATCTCAATGGGTTTTCACCAGATAATGACCCACTGAAACCTGAGAAGTCAGCACCCTCTCTCTGCCCCTGATTAATATTTCCATTGGGAGAGTTCTCTATATCTTGTTTTTGAGGGGTATATCTTGGCCCTTCCGTTTCTCCGAGCATACAATCTAATAATGAAGTACCCGTCAAATTTATCGTATGAAATTGTATGGTTTTTGGGTTCACTGACTCCCCTACTTGGTCCAAGGTGATAAAACCTGAAAAACCTGAAGGGGTTGATTCTGTTTGAGTAAGAAGGCTGTGAGGGTCAAAATCCCTAAAATCCAACGAAGGAGAATTGATACTCGTAAAGGATGTGTTATTTGGTTCACTTATAGTAGAATCACCCAGAACTTCAGCGGATTTTTCTGCTATGACAGACAATGCAGGACTCTGAATCATTCGTGTCCTTTTTTCTGTTTTATAATTATTACCCCCCTCTGCTGTGTCGATTAAGAAAGATTCGTTTATTAATAAAGTACGGGACTCCTCCAAGACTTTTTCATTCAGTTGTTCTAATTCAGTTAATAAATTTGGTAGTCGCATATACAAGTCTAATGATATAGGATTTGTATTACCAAACCCTTCAAAGTCATTATCCTCATCATCTTCTGACTCCCCTTCATCCGTACTCTGGGGGTTTTCTTCAATCACGGTGGTATTCAGTGTGGTCTCTTCCTCTTCCTCTGTTTCTTCTTCAACTTCCTCCTCTTCCACTTCGGCGAAAAAAAACTTTTCTCTAATTCCATGATGTCTATTTAAAAACCGACGTAAGTACGTTGGTATGTCAATCCACCCACGAAGTCTAGAAAAGTGGACTTTTTCAGGCTTAGATGTTGGGTTGTTGCTACGACGAATGACATACGTCACTTGATTATCATTCACTTCAATGACGGTATAGGGCCCCTCCCATTTATTTTTAAACTTTTGATAGACACTATGACCGGTGTAAATAAATTTTTTTGCTACAATCTGTCCTACTCTAAATGGTTTAAAGTTTAAACTCCCCTCACTCCAATATTGGGGAAAGTTTTGGGTGTTCTGCGTATGGGCTTTTGACAAAAGAAATTCCGATGGTGACATTTGTAAAGCACTATGCCTAGTGTTATTGGAAATAAGGACGGAAGAAGCTAATTCTTCGTCCCATTGTTGAGGTTGTTCATTCACTAAACATTTTATAATCTGAATAAGGCTTCGATTGAATCTTTCACAGATGCCATTGCTAGCGGGATGGAGAGGAGTGGTTCTTACATGTTTAATATGAAATTCTTCCAGGACTTCTTGGAAGTTTTGAGCCGTGAATTCCGTTCCGTTATCAGTCAAAATCCGTGAAGGCAACTTTGGCAGAAATGGAAGAATGTGATTCCGAAGTGCTTGTGAGACAGTGGAGCTATTTTTATCAGTCAAAGGGACCACGGCTGCCCATTTGGAAAAATGGTCAATCAATATCATACAGTATTTATACCCTGATGTGGTTCTGGGAAATTGCAATAAATCCATGGCACAAAGATCAAATGGACTGTCTGCCAGGATTTTTAACATTGGAGGGGTCATGTTGGTCGAATATGTTTTTCGTGTCTGACAAATCGGACAGCAGCGCACCACATCCGAGACAACCTGGTTCACTCGGGGATGCCAAAGGTGTTTATATATTAGCTGAAGGATTTTGTTTCTACCTATGTGAGCGTATGAAAAATGCAAGTGACATACAATACTTATCAAAATATCAACAGAAATGACGTACATGTCATCTGTCCTCCCTGCTGCCGAAAAACATATCAAACCATTTTTGATTGATAGTTGAGTTTTGTACTGAGCGAATCTACTTAAATTCTGCCATTTATATTTGTTGTTTAGATCTTTTATTCCCTTTCTTAACCGAATCATTTCCCTACTGGAGGTCTGATCTTCCAGGATATTAATTTCCTCAATGTTAGTACCTACTACTGAAAAAGTATTGATTCGAGGTACACCTAGATTTTTCAAGTTTTCTTTTGATGGAACACCCTCAGCCACAACATCAATCGTGCCTTCCCAATCATCGTCATCTCTATACATATGAAATAATGCATTATGTTGTAGATCAGGTTGTAACCCATTCTTCCGCAAGGCACCAGTCCCAAGTATTAAGGCGTTGTTCATGTGCTCATGGGGTACAACAAATAATTCTACATCCAAGGTTCTAAATCCTCCAGGAAATCTTAATGGGGTTTTTATATAGTGGGTTATAGGTATCAGGGACTTGTTTCCAAAACCATGTATTGCCCTAACTCCAACTTGTTCAGAAGGATATAATTTTATATTCTTTAGTTGTTGGATAATCGAGTCTTTGATGAGACTGACACCTGCTCCACTATCAATTAAACATTCGTACCAGGTGGGGTCAAGGTCGTCGCCTATAGTGGCGTGAACGATTAAAGGGTTTATATCCAACTGACACAGCTTGATTTCAACGATCATATCTCCTATTGCACCAGCGGTATCTGAGTTGGTGGATTGTGAATCCTCATCGAAGAATCCTCCCATTTGGGTCAAAAACCCCATTTGTTCTGCTTCTACGTTGTCTTGGCTAACTTCACCCGAAATTTCTTCTATAGTCATTTTTACATTCTCTTTTTCCGTTATTTCCACTGGGGTTTGATGTATTACAATCGAAAGAGCCGCTATATTATTATATGTTTCGTTGAGATCTGTTACATTTTCCAAAGAGTTCTCCACAGGCTGGCTCATTCCTGTGGAGCTTATCCGTTTAAAGAATTATGACGATATTGGTTGTCATCCTTGTCATGACTATTAATAACCGCTTTAGTTTCTGGTAAAACTTTGCTAATTGCTCCTTGAGCTTGAGGCTGAATGGAAGAGGGTGAATTACTGTTTGGTTGTTGGCGATTCGAGCTCCGATTATCAAGTCTGGTGGGACACTTAATCCCTGCGTGCGGACCTTTACAGAAAGGGCACTTACGGGTATCTTGTGATGGAGATTTCTGTTGAACATTCAACCCGTATGATCGGCATTCACTTCGGATATGTCCCCTCTTTTTACAGTAGGCACATATCCCTAAAAACTTATAACAGTCATCCATGATGTGACCTGGGATGTCGCAATAGTCACACCACAATTGACTTCTATCTGCTTGTGACTTATAATTACCGTTCGAGTTCTGGAATTGTCTTCCTCTATTCCAATTATTCCGATTATTCTGATTAAATCCGTTTAAATTTCTATCCTGCACATTATTCCCACTATACTCTATATTTCTTCTTCTATTTGAATTGTTGAATCTCGGATTCTCATATTGACGAGATTGGGTATTCTCCTTTTTCTCGTTGTTTAAGGCTTCCGCCCAGCTTGGTTTTACAATATCTATTTCTATAGTCTCGTTGAGATCAATGTTGGTAGTTTTGTTCTTCGTATCAGTTGGTTTATAATCTTTGTTGGGTAAGAGGGTTGGTAGTTCCACTCTTCCTTTGTAGTATTCATGATCATACTTATCTGCCAGTGATACAACTTTCTCCCATGGTATTAATTTGTCTGAATCATCTTCGTTTTCCAATAAATACTCCCTAATTTTCTTTTCCACATAAGGTGGTAAACTTAAAAGAAAAGCTTCCCTAAGAGAGGTATGCTCGCGCATATCTAAGCCGTTGTACGCTTTAGTGGCTAATTGTTCCAGCCGCAACGCAAACATTCCAATACTTTCACCTTTCGTCAATACGGCTGAGTGATAAGCCTTAAGTCTGTACTGATCTTTTCTTTTCTCCTTCTGTTGATACCATTTTACCAAAGTAGATTTAACCGAGTAGTAATTCCGATCATTCTTAAGTATTAAATTATATAATTGTAAAAAGTCCCCCTCTAACTGTCTTCCTAGGTATCTCAACCATTGTTGTGGGGATTTCGGATAATTATGAGAGCAGTAGGCCTCGAAATGTATTAAATACTGAACAAAATCTTGATCGGCTTCGTATTTATACTTGCCGGGATCCAAGACTTTTGTTTTTTGTGATGTTTTAACTAATTCAGTGAGCAGCAGAATGGCTTGCATCATTAGACGAATTTGTTGTTGCAAAGTATCTTGTCGAGGTGATTGAGGTGGAAAAACAAAACTAGGATTAGGTGGATTCCTTTCTACATCATTTGCTAACCTATCACTTGTAAAAATTGGTTGAGTTGTCACCTTAGGAGTGGACCAAACACGATCCCCCTGTGACATCGATGTTTTCACTACTGTAGAACCACTACTACTACTAACTACTGGTTCTGGATTGTTTTCTTGGTCTATACTACCACCCACATTAAGTTTTGGTTTAAATTCTGGAACATTTGATACATAATACTTGCTGGAACGCAACCGTCTTTCCGCATCCGCATCCCACGAGTTCCGTCGAAGACGGCTTTGTGCATTTTGTACTGGTACATTGTGCTGTTCAGTCGCTAAAGCTTGAGCTTGTCGCGATTGCATATTAAAAAGTGTGTCAGTCAACCCGTTTATAATACTGTTAACATGACTAGCAGGGATAAGCCCATCCCCCGAAGGTGTTATGACTGGTGGTATTGGTTCCAGATGCTCAGGAGGGCTAAGCTCAGTTGCTACAAACTGGGCCAGCTGCTCCTGAGTTTCCTTATCAATACTAGTGGCCATGATATCTACCTCTGATAATATTTCTTAACTATATTATATACCAACACAATAATAACTTAAAATTATAGAATAACTAAATTTACGAGTGAAATTTAAATTTAGGCAGAAAAGCGAAAAATTATATAAAAATATCAAAAGATGAAACGCTTGGTTTCGAAATTCCTAACAATACCTATTAGTTCAGCTATGTTAGTACGTTCCTATTTGAAAATATTTTAATTCAACAAGATTTTATTTCAAAAATAGAGCAAAGCAAGGTCAATTCAAAACACACGCTGTATATGGTATGGTATAGTATCAGAATATGAACTATTTACAATGAATTATTACTGATGATATACATGAGTTTCTTTACTTAAATTTGACAGAAGATGGTTCAAGGTGGGTGATAAATCGCATCCAGAAAGATGAATTAAACACCCCCCGAACAGTTGGTTCAAGAATGTAGGATAGATGAAATGTCGAATTCCAAAAGATACGTTAGCACAACCCGAACAGTCCCTGTTCGGGCGCCACTTAAATTAACGGTATGTAAGGGAGGGTCAAAGTTCAAGCTCTTTTGTGGTTTTTATTCAAGCAGGAACTTAATCAGAAACATGGAGGGAAGTATTCCTGACAAGTGCGTGCCCCCGAAGAGTTTGACCGACCACCCACACACGTCAATTCAAGACCAAATGGCCTTCCGTTGGAAGAAGTCTTGATGCAAGATCCGTGAGATATAAGAAATTAACTCGGAAAACAGGCGAAGCTGTTTAATTTCCCCTCCGTGGCCACCGGATAGCGCGCAGAGCCTAAACTTTACTCCAACGCGGGTAAGACACAGGGACTGCTCGTGTACCTGTACATTCGGATATTCGGTCCGAAAGGAAAGACCGAGATAAGTAGAAGATAACGATGATCACTTGAACCATTAACCGAAGAAAAAGTGGATTTAATAGTAAAGAAACATCGGTGATGATGGAATTCCCTTGAAGATGTTAAAACAAAAGGAATGTAGAAAGTATAAAGAAGCCAGTAATTATCTGATCCTCAGAATAAAAATACATAAACACTAAATAAGTAAATAAGACAATAAAGAATTAAGACAGCGGATAATGAAGAGAAAGAATACTTCTTACTTTTATTAAATAAAGTAAAGAAATTCTAAATATTTACAAGAACATAATCAAGTCCGTATTAATTAATTCATATAAACTAATAAAGGCTTTACTCTGTTAATTAATTTTGGAAATTGAAAGAATTCCATAAATCTTCTCTATGAAAACAAACTAAACTAATTAACCAACCACGACGGTGAATTGAAATGAACATAAATTTAAACTATCCTCCAACCACGACGGTAAATGGAAATGAACATAAATTTAAACTATCCTCCAACCACGACGGTGAAAAATAAATAAACCCAAATCCAAGATGTTAATGCAACAAGGAATGATTCCGCTTATCTTTAAAAAAAAACCTGTTGTCTCTCAAAAGAATCCCCAGTTCCGGCAAAAATTAGCCCAAGGTATAGAATTGTTAGACAAGACTAATCCCAAGACAAAGGTTTGTTTAAAACTGAGAGATTCAAATTAACATAAAAATGAAACCGAAACATAAAACTGGTCTCAAACATAAAATAAAGCATCAAAACATAAAAATAGTCCGACACATAAAACCTGTAAACGAAAATACTCTATATTAGGTATTTTCATCCATGAAATTAAATAAATTAAATATATTTCAATTTTTTAGTGATCTTGAAAACTACTTGAATTTACATGATTAACTAAACATATTTGATGATTTTCTATAT
This sequence comes from Trachelipus rathkii, assembly GCA_015478945.1. Classification (NCBI taxonomy): domain Eukaryota; kingdom Metazoa; phylum Arthropoda; class Malacostraca; order Isopoda; family Trachelipodidae; genus Trachelipus; species Trachelipus rathkii. The sequence goes on from JABUQX010033125.1 coordinate 12,662, forward strand.
GACAAAAGTTATGAAAACTAAATGACCTTTTATATTAATAATAATAAGTAATTACACTGAAGAAACCTACCCTAGTAATTAGCCAATTATCTGCGAGGGTTTTATGTGTTTTTTGAATGGAGAAATCTCCTACAAAAGAAGACATAAAACCGCTTTATAAACATACATAAATAAACCATTATATAATTCTTCAATTCTATTCAGTGACAAAAATCATTAGTTAAGCATATTTACTCCAATAACTTATCATCATACCTTACAGGTTTTCTTATAGTTCCTATGATAATAGGTGAATTCCGATATAATGTTTACTTTAATATTAGTTCAACAAAGTATATTCTGCAGGACAGGTTTTATACATAAATAACTTTTAAAGATTTCCAAAGCTGCTGAAACATGTGAATGAACAATAGTATAGAACTGCATACATAAATATGAAAAATAAGTAAATCTTCATGCACACATAATGCCTAATATAAAAATAGGCATGCATTTGTGTGCATGTAATAAACAAGCATAAAAATAAATATTAAACCTAAATCTTCAAATAAATGAAACCCATTTCTCTAATCATTATGACAATAATAATGAAACAAAACCAATTTATCAAGACTTTCATAACTTCGTACCATTATAAAATTTGGTTTTGTGGGGGTGAAAAATGATCCCCCTTACAACGGTGAAGCGGGTTCGAACCGAATCAGCGGAGCGGTGAAAGAAATTCGTTTGCTACGATAAGGTTGCGCCGAAGGGTGTAATGCGGACATGGGAATCCACAATCGGGACTCAGGACTCGCAAACTCAATAGAACCCTCCTCTATAGGATCAATGTGACCATGATTGTTGGCAGAACCAACAAGGGAGGATCGACTCGGACTGGAAAACGACTCCTCAATGAGTTCTGACACACTGCTACCGAGGTGTTGTGCTTGATATAACACCACAGGCTCATCATGTATAACCGCTCCTGACTCTCAGCCAAGTCCTGCAGAGCAGAATATTCAGCACACGAAAATGGTGAAGCCTCAAAACCTAGGAAATCCTGTTCTTCCTCCTCCAACTCCAAGACATCGAATAGATTCGGCCCTTCTGTCACCAAACCACTGTCCTCCCTTTCTTCCTCCGCTGGCAAACTATCACGTACTTCCCTAACTTCCTCCTCGCACTCATCATCCGGATGCAGCAATAATGTCTTAAAATAGTGGTTTTTCCTCAAATATTCAGGAACATCCACCCACGGCCGTAACTGCATATAATGTGCGGTTACCTCTTTGCCTTGAGGTTCCAGAGGATATCGGGAAATAACATACGACAAAGTGTTAGAATACACCTTGAGAACAATAAAGAACCAGTATAACGGCTTTTGAACTTATTTGTGACCAAAGATGAGTTTTGTAAGCAACTTTATCCCCTTTTTTGTATGGAAGCGAATTTAGAAAGGTTCCTCCAATATTGTTGCAACAAGGGATTTCTACATGGCAAAATTATCGCCTTTTAATAAACCTGCAGCTAGGCGTTGCTTTAATGGCAGAATGCCAAGTATTATGTACAAAATTCACGGCCTGAGGCAACTCGGTATCCCAAGAAACGGGATTCTCTTGCACCAACATCCGTAAGGTCTGCAGCAGAGTACGATTGACCCTCTGTACCCCGTTGCATTGAGGCATATGGCTTGAAATTACCACATACCAAATTCTCGCAATACCTCCTCAAACGGTTCACCCATAAACTCCAGCCCTCTATCACTAAGCAAGCGGTCAGGGATATATGGCAGAAAAGGTAACAACTTGTACTTAAATGCGTTCGCCACAGCAATACTAGTCTTTTTGACAAGTGGCACCACCGAGATAAATTTTGAAAAGTGGTCAATGGCCACAAAACAATAACCATTATTACCTCTTGACCGTGGCAACTGGAGCAAATCCACTGCCAACAAATCAAAAGGATTATTTGAAGTAATTTTTAGGAGTGGTGGTTTCACACTATTTGGATTTGTCTTGTTCTGCTGACAATGTGGACAACTTCTACACACATCAGCCACAACTTGCACCACCCTTGGATTCCACAAGTCTTCGTATATGAGAGAGATTAACTTATTCCTTCCCAAATGACCATACTCATAATGAATCTGACAGACTACAGCAATCAAATATGAAAAGGGAATTATATATTTCCTACGGTCACCCGAATCGAGGCATAATATATCACCTTCTAAGGATAGTTTACCCCCCACTGTCTTAAATAAACTCAAGGTCTTATCCCACTGAGGAACTGGAATTCGATTTTTAATCACCTTGACAAGTTTCCTCAGAGTTGGATCTTGCTTTTGCTCTCTCGAAACAATCTCACTGTCTATAATAGAGTTAGACACGAAATTATCTCCGTCAGATGAAATATTAAGACTCTGAACCTTTACCATATTTACCTGGCGATTGCCATCATCATCCGGCGGTACATTCTCTTCAACGTCATTTTGAATTGGATACAACAGATTATAATGTATGCCAGATACACACCTCAAATAACATACGTCACTATATTCATCACCATAAATTAGGGGAGTAGACGTACTATAATACACGTGCACCTGACATTTACTAAATTGGGCAAATGCCTGAATTACTTCCGGAATAGGCATCTGTCCAGGAAGTCTCATAAGTCTCAGTCTTTTCAAAATATTCCTACCCTGCAGATTATATCTACTTGGATCTTTTAAAAGTTCGTCAACAACTACTTCTCGTATATATACGTGAGCATTCTCACTCCCCTCCAAGCATAGCGCGAAACATCTGAAGAGCGAATCTCTCCCCCCCCAGGTACCTCCACCTGCCTAAAACCAGTTGGGATAGTGAACTGCTCACCCAAGCAGCTAACCGACTCCGACTCCGGTAAATGTTCCGATTCCACTGCAGAAAGTGGCGAACGTGACAATGCATCAGCGAGGACATTTTTCCTCCCGCTAATATGTCGCACTTCGTAATTGTATTCACTGAGCTCGTCTAAAGTCCTAGCTATACGCCCATCAGCGGCCGGCATGTTTTGCAAGTATTGAAGCGGCTCATGGTCGCTATAGATCACGAACTTTTTCTCATTAAAAAGAAAGGGTCGTAAGGCTCTCACTGCCCACCGTAAAGTGGCTAACTCGCGCTATGGAGCTATTAGAACACTTTTTCATACTTAACCACCCTCTTCTGTCCAACACCACATGGCTCCGCTATGTGGATGATATTTTTATCTCCACTCCCTTAACCACAAACCCAACTCTTATTCTTGACTACATCAACTCTATCTACCCTAATATAAAGTTTGCAATGGAACTCTCTAACAATCACACCCTACCTTTCCTTGATACCCTCCTCTCTTGGAACAACAGCCCTACCCTACTCTTTAGCGTTTATCATAAACCTACTTCCAACCCTTCTTACATCCATTGGTACTCCACACATTCTCAACATATTAAATCTGGTGTTCTATCCTCTCTCTTCCTAAGAGCTCTACGCATCTGTTCTACTCTTCTTCATAATGAAATTAAATACATTTTCAGTACGTTCAAGAAACTATCTTATCCAACCTACATTATCAAAGGTTCACTTAAAAAAGCAAAAAAAATTCTACAACAGTACCGACCAACACCTCCCCTCACCTATACCCATTCCTCACCTACCACATAAACAAATCCTCAAAACTTTACCTTCATCATAAGACTAACTTCCTCTAACACCTCTTCTCTCAAAAGAATCTTCAAACCTCCAACTCACTTACAAAATAACATCTCACAATGCATATACAAATCCTGCCATCAATGCCCCTCACATTTTATAGGTGAAACAAATGATTTTATCAGAAGACTCTATCAACATAAACCACGATCTTACATACGACTCTCAAATTCTGCTCTCACCTCACATAGATGAGTCTCAATCCTAGCATTAACATAAAGATACGCGCCCCCCCCCATCTTAAAGGTTACTACACCCACCAAACGTAAACTAATAGAATCACTATGCATACAGAACCTTCTAATTTTAACCTACAAAAAGGATACGTTCAATCCCACACATAACAACATTCTTACCACCACACCATTCTTCCTTTATCCATTCCATCCATCCATCCATCCATTTCTATCTCTCCCTCTCTCTCTCTCCTCTCACTCACTCTCCTCTATAAAATTATATATGGCTCTGTAATATGTATGTATGTTTATTTTATATATATATATATATATATATATATACATATATATATATATATATATATATATATATATATATATATATATATATATATATATATATATATATATATATATATATATATAAAGTAATGTGTGTGTGTATTGTGTATTATTATTATTATTATTATTATTATTGTGTATTATTATTGAGTTTTAATATTATTCAAAATTCTTAATATTTGTTCAATTAATCGGCAAAATTTGCCAATGATGATTGAAAAAAAATATGCCAATTTTGCCAATGACGATGACGATTAATAGTCCCATCACTAAAATATATATATATATATATATATATATATATATATATATATATATATATATATATATATATATATATATATATATATATATATATATATATATATATATAATGAAAGAAAAATATATATATATATATATATATATATATATATATATATATATATAATTGTCATTGCCATAGAAATTGAAGCAGATGAAGAGGTGTAATAGTTCCTTCTGGTCCAATCCATGCATTCATTACTGGATCTCTTTCACCCATGTGACAATAATCTGGTACAATTATATCGCGAAGCAGTTCTGGGATTTGATCTAAGAGTTGAGGTAATATTAAAAAAGCGTTGTTGCTGTTGTTGTTCATGTTCATGTTCTTTTTTCATAGATGGATGTCTTAGGATTTTAAATTATTTGTTTGGACATTTTTCAAAGCAACAAATCAATAGAACAAAAAAGAGAAATAGAATGATTGGAAAAACTACTTTTAGATTAATTGTTTACCATCTGGGTTGAAAAAATATCTTATGTGGAATTATTTGAGGGAACACATTAGATTTTTAAGGTGGTGAGGAAACCTGAGTATATATTTTGCATTTAAAATTTTGCAATGTATATATATATATATATATATATATATATATATATATATATATATACTATATATATATATATATATATATATATATATATATATATATATATATATATATATATATATATATATATGCTATATATATATCACTCACTATATATATATATATATATATATGCACTGAATACATATTGTGAATAGCTATCTTAGCAGGTTCATGGAGTATCTTCTCCCCCCTGCCAATCGTTCTAAAAACTATATAATATTGGAATCAAATAATAATAAAATTTTATTTCAGTTGTCAATGACAAATTCCATGTTTATTATATAACATTTAAAATTATCTTATTGATCTGCGATCAAAACTAACAAGAAGGGATATTAATAAAGAAATAACATCAAACATCTTTGATACACCTTGATCTTTCATTATTAATTGTATTCGAAAAGTGAGTGATTTAATTCTATGTTTAATTAATTAATGACCTCACCACTCGGCTACATATTTGTTGAACCCCAGAATGATATCGATCATTACAATCTTTTGATAAAAGGGTCTATAATAATAATAATAATAATAATAATAATAATAATAATAATAATAATAATAATAATAATAATAATAATAATAATAATAATAATAATAATAATAATAATAAAAAAAAAATAATAATAAATAACGCTGTAATAATGAAAGTGTTCGGTAATGACTACCCAAGTGAAGTTATTAAAAAAGTAAGTCTTGAGGATCAATATTGATAATACTAAAAACTTAAGTGATAACGTGAAGAAAGTTTCTTTTTTTAAAAGAAAATAAAAAAGTTGTTATCCAGTAAAAATAGTCCTTTCAAAAAAACAAAATCACTGCGCTTTTCAAAAAAAAAAAAAAAAAAAAATTTCTACAACAAGGAAGCCTTGAGATGCTAGCTGGTGTATGGGGGTGGGTAGAGAGAAGAAAAACTACCCGCCGCTGAAACCCGCCAAATGCACTTCAAGAAAAGTTTTCTTTAAAATTTGAAACTCAAGAAGAGAAAAGTCAGATTCTTGACTTTATGACTCACTGTCCAAATGATTTTGCCTATTACCTGATGCGGTAGGTTAAGGTTAAAATTTTGATATACAACAAGCGAGCCTAAAAACAACAACGAGAAGGAAAATAAAGTCTATGATGAAGTCGAGACCTAAAGAAATTGGGGACAGTCCTAAAGCCTACCCACCAAATACCCTAAAAAGTCATATTCGCCTCTATTCTGAGACTAACTAAGGTTTAAAAAATTGCCTGGCTTTTAAAGATCTCAAACTGCTCGAAAGGATGCCTTCAGAAGTCATTGAGAGGACAGGAATTCTTCTCCCACGCATATGGTTTTGTGTCTATCAACAGAGGTATTTTTTAAAGTGCAGATTTTATTTTGCAATTATTTGTTTTATTAAAAGTAATTAAAATATATTGTAACTCGTCAGCATAATGATGTTATAGATAATGGAAAATCGGATTGATTTCTTTTTTGTCATATAGAGTAATTTTAGAAGAGTCTTGTATAGGAAATAACTTTTACAATGTATAAAGATGAGGCATCCCCATCATTCTTCCCCATTCCCCCCAAAATTCTGGAGGGAACAGGAGGTTAAAATGTGTAACAAATATTTGTAACACCGGGCTTCGAAAGATTTTTCCTGAAAGAAGGTAATAAAACTTTCTCTTTTAGAGAAGGAAATGTAATAGAATTAAGAGTAACAAATATTTATATTTTAAAATTTCGTGTAAAGCAGCCTTGTACAAAGTGACCTTTAGATGATAATAGGTAGGAAAAAAAAAAATAAAATTTCCTTTTTGAGAAAGTGATAATTTGTATGTTTTGAGGATAATAAAAATTTATTTGGTAAACTAAACTTGTAAGGTTAATGCTTTTGAATGAGAATGTTAGAAAATTTTTGTGCTATGGTTGGTATCTAATAATATTTTAATTTATTTTATGTCCTTAAGAAGATCTATTCGCTTGAATTGTTTATGAGATTTTAGGATTTTATGATGCAGAGGTTCGGGTGTGTTTTTCGAATTCAAATGCAAGCACTTTAAATTTTGTCATACCATAAGTGGGAGGAGCTATGCTCTCCTATTAAACCTCTGACGTCATCACGAGAGTGGGTAGGCATGAGATAGAGGCATTTGTTCCAAAAAAAAAAAGGTTGGATACATTTGACCGTAAAAATGAGATAAATTCTACGGAACATTTCTACCAACTTTGATATTT